>JARJEB010026443.1:0-35600 GCA_030264535.1 Liometoxenus newtonarum
ATATATATAATCTATATTAATGTTCTTTTTATATGAATGTAACTACATCAATTTATCTCTGTATGACACAGTTTACAAATTTAATTTTTTGATAACTGCAGAAATAGGATCTGGAAAACTTCAGATGTTTAGGAATTTTTATTATTGTATTACAGTGCGAGAAACTAAAATATCTGAGATTCTTTTCGCACTAGTACGCACAATCCATAGTGTTTCCGCACTCTCATTATTTAATATATAACCTCATAAATCAGTATAGCTGCCATGAAATTATTCGAGTTCACTCGTAGAAAATATTACAATTTGCTATTTGAAATGGTTAGAAATTAACTACTTTTATAAATTCAACGAATTTTTATCTACCTCAAAAAATTCTGCATACTGCCGCTAAAATAACTTAAATTGCATGCGTTTACGTGTTTTGAATTATCTGAGTTTTCCTGAACTATATTGTAAAATTTAAAGATCAAACAATTAAAGAAAAACAAATCATAGACAAAAATACAAACAATTTTAGGGGTTTATACTACCAATCTATAGTATAAACCGCAAAGAGTACATTTATGTACATTTATAAATAAAATAAAATAAAATACGTATAGCGAAAAATAATATTAATTAATATGTAATATTGTATATATTATATATAAAAGAAATTGTATATTGCTCAGAATTTTATAGATTCAATTTTATACGCATGAGGACTAAGTATGTAATTAAAAGTAAGTGTCACTATGTGATATTTTGTTAATTATTTAATCGATGATGTTTTGTATTTTGTATTCGTTTATAGGTACGTTGCTAGAGTTTTCATTTCACTTCATAGAATAGGGTTTTTTTTTTATAAATACTGCGTTCGGCGAACACATTCATTAGGTGCATTTCTTTGTAAATAACTTTTCTGACGAGTTAAAGTGAAAGCAAAGAAACGGTTCGTGCACGTGATCGTTTTCAGAACTTTAAGTACTTACTTTTCAAGTCAAACATATAAATTTGCCCTTCAATATTCAGGAACTTCTCAAACTTGGATCGGAAAAATCCATATTTTTCTTGCACAAAAACGAGAAGCAGAAATGGTAATCTCAAATTTTTACGTGTGAAATCTGGCGGTAAAACTCGACGCATTCTATTCAGAGGTAAAGTCACAACTGCGCATGCCTTTCACTTTTCTAACTGTCTCTGCCGAGGCTTAGAAAAGTTTAACTTTCTAGCGTGAAATGGTACAAAGCTTTAACTTTAACGCGTTCAAAAAGTTAAACACAAAAAAATGCTCCTATTAAGTCGAGTATTAAGTGTTTCTCCCACAAATTCGCGCCAAATTTCAATTGAGTATTGCTATTGGTAACCCTGTTGCACGCAGCTTGTATATCTTGTCTACATATAGTTCGTGATTGCAATTTAATGAATGTGTTCAGCGAACGCAGTATATTTAGTGTTTTTAGTCCTGTCCAAACGGGTACATTGTATAATTAAATAATAACTTATGTGGATTCACAGTACTATGGACTAAAACAGAAAGAACATTATTTAAATAATAACTTTATTAAAAAAAAGTGTTACAAAAACGCAAACATTACTGTACTAATTAATAATAACTACAATATGTAATATGTGAACAAAACTATTACATTTATTTAGCATTTCATGAATTGTTCCTTGTGTTCCATTCAGAAGGTACTTTAAATAATTAATCATCAAATTAATGATTAATCTTGTTTACGGTTACTACCGTTTTGTTTCCTTCTTGCTAGCATACTGAAATATGGATCACCATAAGCCGTAGCATGACTACTTGCAACACCTCCTTTACCTGTACTGAAACTGTTTGCGATTGCAGTAGCTGAACCGGATGGGTACCCGTCTGATCCGCCAGTTTTACTGCTACCATGTCCAGAGAACAATATTGGAAAGAAGTTATTAAAGGAAGGCACTTGTCCACGTCCTCCACGCGAAAATGGCCATGATTGTTCTCCGTCATCTTCACTATCTTCTTCAACATCCACTTGCGACTTAATACGAGTGGTAGCAGTAGGTTTGCGTTTTCTTGGTGTAACAGTAGTTGATGGTGGCAGATCAAGCTCTTCTTCTACGAATGTATCAACGTTTGATGTTTCAGTACCACTAGGTTCTGCTGGCTGGTTGTGGTATTGAATCGGTGGATATTCTTCACCAGAAAATGAATTTGTAGCGACCATGTCTTTATGTGCAAACGCTGACATCGACCCTTGGTACGCTGGATTTCCGTAGAAACCACTAAACATCATTGCATGTTGTGGTTGTGGTTGTGCAAAAGGTGAGTATCCACGTCTTAATCTTCCATATCCATAGCCTACAAGTAAAGGCATGTAAATTATTTCTTATTATTTATTTTTTGGTCTTACCTAATGGATCGGTGGCAGCGAATGTAAGGGCACTCAAAGCGATGAAAATTATTTTGTTCAGGTTCATGTTTTTTCTATTGTTTCTTTTCTGATGATGGATCAATCGGATCAATCAGTAAAGTGTGTGTATTTACTGAAATCATTATGGCTTTTATATTGCGACATCTTTCTCCCACCGCGGTTTTCTATTGCAACCCTAGATGTTATTATAGCAGCTTATAGTCTTGAACACACCCAACTAGGATGTGCTCGTTAACAATGAAATCAAAATTCAATGTGTGTTTTTCAGTTTTTTGTTCATGTATATGTATAATAAGAGCTCATATTTGACGTGAGATGTTTTGATAACTTCATACTTATTTTTATGTTTGTATCTTTATGTTGTATCTTCTTGAATATTAACGAAGTCTTAAAAGTCTTAAAAATTACAATTCTTTCTACTTAAAATCATTAGAACTGTCGTTTTAAGCTTAGAAAGGCCAAACAATATTTAAACAATTTTAATCTATTAACGCACCCCTCTGTATGTAATCTGTATGCTAAAATCGAATTGTACGTATTGTGGTAATACATTTCAAGTATTGATCATTTGAATTGAAAGAGCCAATAAGTAATTAAATTTATTTGCGTATCATCTAATTTAAAAAAAAAAAATTTACTGAAAATAACTTTACTATAGTTTCAGTTGCTATGGTTCTTCGGATTTTTCAAAAACAGCAAACACTTAAAAAAGAACACAAATTGAATGTAAATCATACATTAGACGATTAGATAAAGACATTGTTCAAGACTTCGTTGTTTTATTCATAGAAGAAGATTATGTAAATGTTACATAATAAAACACATGTTGTCAACCAACTGGTATAGGTATGATTGGTGTGTTGGTGAAACACAATTGTAAGAAGGCCGAATAGAAGAACTGTAAAAAACACAAAGAAACGTTTGTTTGCATTATCTTCTAGCGTTCTACCTATAACCACGGCCGGATTATGCCTATTGTAGGCCCTAGACACTTAACTGAGATTTTTATTGGTGACCAAAAAACAGAGAAGCTCTCAAGTCTCAATAAAGCGAGGTGTGATGTGAGGTGCAAAAAAAAAGTTAAAGCTTTCAAATTTCCAACTCATCAGTAGTCTTCGTAGGCCCTCCAATTTTCATCTCATCAGTCTTCGTAGGCCCTCCAATTTTCATCTCGTCAGTCTTCGTAGGCCCTCCAATTTTCATAGGCGCTAGGCACAGTGCCTAATGGATGATACGGCCCTGACTATAACAACGATAAACTACGCATAGTTAATCATTGAATATTGAACATTTCAAGACGGTAGTAAATACCTAAATGTTCACAGACTTATGATTGTTGACTCATATAAATTCAAACATACATTAAAAACGTAAAATACCCAATGGTACGTTTCAATAAACGTCGAACGTTGATATTTTAAACACTTAGAATGCATAAATCAATCACTGTGTAGGTAGCTAGGTATATGAGGAATTGCGTATATGAATAATTGAATTTTAATCGTGCCACACAAGCATAGGAGCAATGCAAATACGAATCAAAGTAATGTTTGAAAAGAAAGAAATAAGAACGGACTTTATCGATTCCTACACTAAGCAGAATATGTAAATTTAGTTCATAGTTCAGTGTATACTAGAAAATTAATTTTTATTCAATTTAATATAATTACATGCGTTAATAAATGTGTTAATATCCATTTGCATCGGTGACAATAACTGAGGATGAAAATTGGTTTCGATTGATTTTCATCCCATTCGGGAAATAATAATGTTGCGTGCCGGATCAACCAACTGAATTTGCTAAACTGTGAAGTTCGATGTTGAATAATTGATTCTGTGAGTATGATGCTGAAGAGCCGGCAGATCCACGAACGAGATTTGCTTGTGCATATGCATCGGCGGTTCCATCACGACTGGGGCCATGGGACAATTGGGGCCGTTCACAATTGGGGACGCTGACAACTGGGGCTTGGCACAATTCGGGCCCTTGACAACTGGGGCTTTACGCAATTGTGGCCATTGACAACTGGGGTTATACACAATTGGGGCTACATTCCTCGGCGCCATTATGCGCTCGAGCATAATAAAAAAATTCTATTTACAAATTTGAATGATTTGTTCAGGCAAATCGCGATTTAATATTTAGCGTTGTGCTTTGTTATTAGAGGGTGGCCGGGAGTTCCACACCCTCAGGTGTGGAACTCATGAAGAATTATAAGCGTAGAACTACGGCGAAAACTGTAATAGGAGACTGTTAGTAGATGTAACCCCAATTGTCAATGGCCCCAATTGTGTATAACCCCAGTTGTCAATAGCCCCAATTGCGTAAAGCCCCAGTTGTCAAGGGCCCGAATTGTGCCAAGCCCCAGTTGTCAACGTCCCCATTTCTGAACAGCCCCAATTGTCCCATGGCCCCAGTCGTCTGGTTACCTCATCGGCTATACTTCCGCGGAAATTAATTTGAGATGGTCTTGAACTTTAATGTCTGAAGCCTGAAACAATCGAGAAACTAATAATATGTAAATGTATATTTATTAATAATAATTATCACTTTTATTATTGTGAAAGACGGAATTTTAACGCATACGCCCAGGTAACTCTCGTTTAGTTCGGGTTGAGGTTGTTGTTGTAGCTAAAGTTTTAGTTGAAAGTGAAGGAGTTATTTCTATTTGTTTTGGCGCGTTTTTGTTTCTACCCTGTCGACCAGCTTCATTCCTTCTCCGGACGGTAAGCGAAGATTCAACGACGATTTCATCAAAAGCTGGTCCAAATGCAGCTGCAAATATGAAACGTTACTAGCAAGTAAAGGTATAATATATGAGCAATAAATGATGAGGAATTTTAATGATCACATAAAATAATATAATTACCTACACCACAAACGAGATAAACGCGGCTATAAAAGTGAACATTTTTTCAAATTACAATTTTAAACTGTTTATTACTGAAAATAAAACAATATGGAGGATTGATAATACAAACTTATGCATTTTGCAAGTTTAACTGCACCAGGCATCGGGACAAAATATTTTCTTGCTTTTTATTTCCACTCATACTTAATCCGGCCAAGACTTTCACTAATTTACAACTGAACATATGCGCGATTTGACGTTTCACAATCAAAAATGAACAAGAATAAGAAAGAAAACACAACATTTCAAAATGTTTCATATTTCTATAGATTATTAATCAGTACTTACATTGTGCTTCCTTCGGTGAATCTTTATTATCAACAGGAGCACTATGACATAGCGCAAAAACAAAAATCATCAGAACAAACAAAAACGCTTTCTTCATAGTTATTTTTGTTTATGTCGAAAGTCGAATGCAATATGATTTCCAGATAAATGTGAGAGTGGCTAACGCAATCGCAGTCTGGACCAAAACTAAAACTTGTCTTTCAGCTTATCCGCATCTGACCTCGAGTTTATCGCGACTGCAATGGTAAAAACAAAAACTCAATAAAAAGCATAGAAACGCTTTCGTAAAAGACCGGTTCCTAAATCATGTCCCAATTATATATTGACAAATATTTACTTTGTACATATATTTCATTGAACCAAGTAATTTATGCATCATAGGTACATCAAGAATTGTGATTTATAAATCAAATATTCATAAGCAATTAGCGCGTCAATTATTTTCCGGCGGCCACTTCAGAATTTGCATTTGCATGACTTTTCGAGTAAGTTGCTTGAATCGGTCCTAAGTTGATTGTGGCTGATTCACTGTGGGCGTGAGACTGGGAATTACTATGACTTAAACGGCCGAAGCCACCTAAACCTAAACCACCAAATCCTCCATCAGAAGCACTGGCACTCGCACTTGCGCTGGAACTTGCAAAACCGCCTGTGTTTCCATAGCCTGGATAACCAGGATTATAATTATTTATCCATCCAGGATCTTGACACTTTAAACAAGGATAATGTCGAAACTTGCCATAAGGTCGGTAACCAAAAGGACGTCTGAAAGAACCGTGTCCGTGTGACCAATCAGAATAACCATAATTCAACTGACGATTGTAGTAACCATCAAACCCACCTCTTTTTAAAGCTACGACAACAAAAATTAAAGAGTTACTTAACTATTTAAATAAAACCATGAATAAACCTACCTAATGCATTGGACGTTGTAAATAATCCACTTATAAACAAGCAACAGAAAACCAAGAACTGCATTGTAACTAGATTATAACTAGGAATTTCTTATTTTGCACTAAATCTTCGATTTTTTTAATTTATTCAATTATATAGGTGCAATAATGTCCCCACTATGTATTTGTATTGGAAGTAGTTAATTTGTTAAGTAAACCCTAATCTTTGAAATTTCAGAAGCTGTTTTAAGGTCACAATTGTAATAGAATAACAGAAAAACCTGAGACTTGCAAATAAATTACCTAAACAATATTGTTGTACATAGGTACTTGAAAGAAACCCAAAAATTCCGAAAGCTAATTGCATAACATATTACTCAAAATATAATAGCGACAGTGTGATACCTATATTGTATAATATTTAATAATTTGAATCATCGTTCTTCAGTCCGTATTGACCACAACACTTACAGAGAAATAAATTTAGTAGTGAATTTGAATGATTTTTTCTTGGATTTTCCCATTGCCCTATCTATTTCATTTAACTTTACCGTCATACAAAAAAAACATATTTTTCTACACCTATTTAGTTATATGGTCATTATTAGCATTTTTTGAGTGATTCATCGTACCTATTACTCACTACCGTGAATACTGGATTTTCATTACTCACTACCGTGAGTAATGGATTTTTAGAAATTACTGCAATTAAGTACATTGATCGCGTATTAAAGTTCAACAAGATTTAACGAATTTGAAGTGACCGATCGAATTGATCTATATGATCTAAAATCCCGAAGCAACCCGATAAATACTGTCAAAACTGTATGTGATCGCCCGCCATATTGGTTCACTTGTCAGTTTCGTGATGAAATCACAATTTGCATTTTGTGTTAAAAATAGTGCAAGGTGTAGAAAAAGCATAGTATTATATTCGCGATTATGGCCATTACTCTCAGATGAATTTGCGCCACTCGCCTACTGGCTCGTGGGCTCAAGCATCATCTTCGTGAGTGATGGCTATCATAATCGCTCATATAATAATATACTACTGTCTGCTGGTGATAATGCAAAACGGTCCGTTTTTGAAAAGATTGTGAGTACTCAAAATCTTTATTATATAATTGATTAAACTCTCGATTGATGCAAACGTTTTAATTACGGTCCTCGTTACAGTATAAAATTTGATCAAAGTATAAGCATTCAATCTGCTTATTCTCAATATACATTACTAGCCATACTTTATAAATGCGAAATTATATGGTAAATTAATATGTAATCATATTGAATTTAAAAAAATATTTATCATGGATTGTTAAAATGTCTTCAATTATTGCTTATTGCATCCATATTTCACGCTTAGGCAATTGTAGCAATAATTATACAACTTGTTACTGACACTATAAATTAATAAAATAATAGTTAATAAACGTAACATTTAATTTTAAATTACAAGAATTCTTCTAATAGTTATTTAGAGCTTGAGTAACTCAGTCATCGATTAGGACCATGTGACCATGGACAGTTGCCGATTGATGGTAACGCCGCCGCGATGCAAAGTCTTCGTTATCTTCGTTTAGTTGAGCTGAAGTTATATCAATATTTCGATGAATAGGCGTCACAACAATTTGTTCATATTCTTGAACACGTTTTCTACAAATACAAATTATCATATCGATCATTTCGTTGAGATTGATAACTTACCCGAAACATCTATATAAAACAGTTTTAAACCACTTGAAAAACCGAAATTCGGATGCTAAACCAGGTTTAACAGCTGGATTAGCTGTACCAATGTAAAGCCACACCAAGAATACGGCTAATATACTTGTAAGTGCATATCCCCAATTCACCAAAAACATGATGAGCAATTTAAGTGCTGCTCCAAATAATGAAAACCAACGATTGCACAAGGAAGAGTACCAGTTCTTTGGTTTCGAATGGATATGTGGTTTTGGTACAATTGGGACAACTTCATCTCTTTCTTCTGGTGTGATTGGCGAACCAGAACTGGATTCCGTCTAAACACGTTCAAATTACATTAAATAAGGTTGCCAAATATGTACTAAATTTGTTGACTCATACTCGTAAAGTTTTATGTCGTGTACGTTCTGGAAATAAATTATCTAAGTCATTAGCCTCCGACAGCGTGCTGCCGTTCTGCGTTTGGGGTTTTCTTCTCACAAAACGCTCTTCGCGTTGATGCTGCAAGTCAAAAGTTTGTGCGAGTGTAAAATACGAGTAGTCGATGCACGCATAGGTCAATAAATAAGGCATTGTTACGATTGGTGCTAATGTATTTATCCCGCCGATCAGTATAAATGTTACTGTTACAATTGCTACGACTGCCATCGCATATAAAGGCACTTTGTTTGGTCCACGCTAAAAAAAATACAAATAGTAGAAAAAAAAAACGGATTTTTCTATTTCTACTTACTCCTGTTCCTAAAATTCCAATTCCAGGTATTACATTTTCAAGTGCGATGGACTGAAGTACTCTTGGTGTTCCATACATAGCACCAAGACAACTCGACATAGAAGAAACGTATAAACCTGCCAGTAGCAGGACACTGACTGCGGATACTGTGGCAGCGATTTGAAAATCTTCATAAAGTACAGTACGAGTACAAGTCGCACCCAAAAAGAGTACAAATACTAAATATAAAAACGTCCCTGTTAAGATAGCCGATATGGTTCCATTTGGTATATTTGTTGAAGGTGATCGTAAGTCTCCACTCATATTAATCCCGGCAAGAATACCTGTAATTGTCGGGAAAAAGACACCGAATACCGTAAACCAACTGTAGCCATCTTTATAATCAGACCACAAATTTTGGTTAAAATTTCCGGTTAACCAACCGTTGAAACCATGTTCTATAAAAAAACCGTTATTGCTTCCTTGCTTGATGTGGATTGCTGATATATTAACAATAAAATTGAATGAGTACCTGGATCGATATGTGTAAAACTTCCAACCATAAAATCAAGCCCGGATAAAAGTAGTATCAGTAAAAGAATGAATTGTAGCTTAATTACCCATTTGACGCCTGCTACATTAATAATGCTCAACAACATAACGGCCGAACCTGCAATCGCACGAACTGCCCATGGGTAATCTCCGACTCCTAGCAGTTCAGCGATTGATTCGCCGAAACCTAAGACATTTAAAGCACAACCAACAGCCTAAAACAGTAATTATATATAAAAAAAAACCAAACACAAATTGAATGAACATTTAGCAACTGCGAGAAAATATGAAAATAACGGAGACAACTGTAGGCAACCCACTAAAGCTTCATAATTTAATTTTTAATAAAATTAACAATTACCTGCCCAAAGCAATATAAAAGGCCAAGTGATCCACCAAATCTGGAACCAAGGACATGAGCTATCAAAAAATACACGCCGCCACTTTCAATCCTGCATCTTTCACAAATCCCTACTGCTGAGAGCACTGATATTAAAGCGACAAATACTAAAATAAAATTCGTTAGCAGTGTTATCGAAAAAAAAAACAAACTTGCAATCCAAAGTCATACTAACCCGTGAAAAGAACTATTAACACAGCACTTATAATTCCAGCTTGTGCCACAATCCATCCAGATCGAAGAAACACAATAACACCAAATATGTTGATCAAACATGAAGTAAACACACCATCCCACGTCCCAAATAAAACCGGTTGTGATATGAAGAAATTTGATTTCCACCAAGGCACATCACCCTTTTAAATGCAATTAAATATAAACCAAATAAAATTTGATATTATTTTTGTAGTAGGAAGAGTTTACCTGCTCTTCGGCAAATAGTTCATTTGCTCCAGAAGCTTGATGACCACCAGCTGCATACTCATATTCATTGCCCAAATCTACGAAGCCACCCACATTGCCCCTGGAACGAGTTGCATTCTCGCCAAGTCCATAACGTGACCAATCAACATCTTGTTTACGATTATTTTCCATATTTACTACAAATATCCGGAATATTATACGAATATTCTTAATTAAAATAAAAGCACATGGAACTTACTATCAAATCATACAGTGTTTTCCCTTTTTTTATGTTAAAAATTAAAATATTATTATATTTGACATGGTTTGCAGATGGTTTCCGATATGTTCTTATCTAAATCTATTGTTCTATCACATTATTTTACATATTTGAAATGAATCGTTTGTGTGTCATATGTTAGAAAATGACGACATCATACAATATTAGGATATTGAATTTGCATTTTCATTTTTTACTCAATGAATTTGTGTTTTTTGATGTCCCGAATAACCATAAGTGAAGGTAGCACACTGAACACCATGCATTTTACGCATTTTACGCTTTTAAGCTAAAGTGGCCCATACACTTTCAACCTAGTCGTCAAACTTGTCCTCAACTAGGTTGGGATTGTTGCCCACACACATGTCAACCAAGTTGATAAACATCAGTTTTATTTTGGTCTTCCCCAGGTTTTTACAAGTTGACAGCACAATTCCCAAAAAACAACTGGAGTGCGTTCTGATTTAGCGCCGGATCGCGCCCGGGCGTCGTCCAGGTCGTTCCGATATCGAGGACGAACACGCTGGGTGAAACGCCCCAGGCGTTCAGATTTAACATCCGGACAATAAAATTTCATCCCAGTCGAGACTGGGTTGAAAGTCGCGCGTCTTGCGCAGTAGCTATAAGCCATTGAAAACTGGTAAGAACATGGTATAATTTCTATTTTATTAGATTTCCAGTTTGCGAATTACGTGTTTATTTCACTTATTTAATCCATGTGTGAGTTTTCCGATGAATATTCAAAAGAATTTTCTACCTTTTAACAATTTTGAATCGGCTAGACATATTTTACGTCCTGACCGTTCATGAATGGAGAGTGAATTTACTTATCCTCACTTCACCTTCGCTGCAAACACGTCCGCTAAATCAGAACGCGCTCCTGATGTTTACAAACATGTCGTCAACCGTGCCACACATGTCTCAACCTGGTTGCCAACATAAGGCTCCGCCCACCAAAAACCCAAACCACTTTGATTTTCTTCAACTTGCTACTCAATATGAAATTTCAACATCAACTTCCCCACAGACGGTCAACCTAGTCCTCAACATCGCAAGTTGACGACTAGGTTGATGACTATGTTGAAAGTGTATGGGCCGTTTTAGTTTTACGCCTACAATTTTTGACTTTGACAGAGGACTGAGGACAAAACGAACTAGGCGTATTTCTTTGTAGTAACTTTGTTGACGAGTTAAAGTGAAAGCAAAGATGGCTCTTGAAACTGATGGTGCACGTGACTGTTTTCAGAACGGTCACTTGGATCGGAAAAATCCATATTTGTCTTTCACAAAAACGAGAAGCAGAAACGGTAATATCAAATTTAAACGCGTGAAATCTGGCGGTAAAACTCGACGCATTCTATTCAGAGGTAAAGTCACAACCGCGCATGCTTTAACTTTTCTAACTGTCTCTGCCGAGGGTTAGAAAAGTTGAACTCTTTAGCGTGAAATGGTACATACAAAGAAACAGCTTTAACCTTAACGCGTGCAAAAAGTTAAACACAAAGAAATACGCCTATAGAAAGCGTTGAAAGTTGAAAGAGTGTGTGAGTGTGACTGAAAGCAGAATGAAAGTTGAAAGCTCTGAACTCGCTGAAACGCTGAAGCTGAAAGTGTTTGAGCTTGAGTAATCGTACGTTCCGTTATGGAGAGTTGTGGAACTGTGAGCTGATGGTACATTTCTGCATTTCTATCTAACATTAGAATTATTGTCAGTGACGATGAAATAACTTTCAATGAGGATGGCTTGTTGGGAACGCTCCTGGTTTGTATTGTGGACAACATTAGCTGCATTATTCCATTTGGGAGTCTCACTGGATGATGGTATAATAAATTATAAGCAGATAGAAATTGACTTTGTTGGGTTATTTATAGTTACATTCGTTCATTTCAATTTTAGCATCATTTTATGGCAGCAGCAGCATTGCGATACCATTGAGGGAGGCTAAAAGCTCGACGGATATTCACTTTAAATTTCGTACACATTTACCAAATACTTTAATACTTCTCGTTGCTGGTCAAATTGATCATTGTATCGTTGGTCTTGTGAATGGGAAAATACGAGTGAATATAAACTTGGGAGCTGGCGAATCTGAATTATATTCGTCACATAATCCCAAGCTCAATGATTTTAAATGGCATGATGTTTTCATTGTAAGGAAAGATGGGGATTTATCTATGATCATTGATAATTCTTATAAATTTAGGTACGTTGCAAAGATAATTTGCGACAACGTTTTTTTTTTGTAAATTGTAAACTGGAAATTTGTAGAACCCATTTGTCCGGAGATTTCTTCGAATTGAATATTCACTATGGTTTGTTTATCGGCGGCCAGGGAAATAGAACAGATTTGTTTTATGGTCACATGGAAAATTTCCGAGGATGTTTATCAGAAGTAAGATGAATTTCAATTTAATTTGTCGTTTTACCAGCTTAATTTTTGTGTTTTTCTTGTTGTAAGTTCCAAGCAATTAAATTAAATTATTTGATTATTTTCTTAGGTAATGTACAATGGAATTCTTGTATTGGACCAAGCTCGGCACAGACAATCGCAAGCAATTGTCCATGGTGTAACGTGGAATTGTGCAGCCGAATTTGATGCACCAGTCGATCGTCCCATAAGTTTTGTCGAAGACGGCGCGTATATGACGATTTCCCAACAAGTATCCCATTCATTGAAGCTGCAACTTGACTTTAAAACTGTCCTAGAACACAGTATTCTTATCTATAACAGCGGACCAGTCTCAAAACCAGATTTGTTCGCTCTTGAGATCTGGAAAGGTAAACTGAAGATAACATTTAAGCACGGCGAGAAAATCCAAGAAAGCAACGGTGATGATTACGTATCAGATGGACAATGGCATAAATTGGCTCTTAAGTTAAGCACAAATTCTCTGGAATTGAACGTCGACGGAAGATCGAAACAATTCCGTCTCCAACGTGGACACATGATGGATTTCACTGATGTTTTCTACGTTGGTGGAATTGAATTAAGTAAACGAACACGTGCTATGAGCAAAGGACTAAAAACAGCTGATAGCTGTTTCAAAGGATGCATTCGACACTTAACAGTTAGTGAAAAGACGAAAGGATTGCCGGATGTGCACGTCAGTGAAGGATTACTCCCGGGTTGCGTATGGCAGTATCCGTGTTTACAGTCACCACCTCCATGCAAACACTTTGGTGAAGGGGATGGTGTATGTATACAACAAGGTGTTGACTCGTACAAATGCCAATGTCAAGTCCAATCGTGCCAAAACATTAATTCTGAAAATGAAAACAGCAATTCTACGGATGGCCACAAAGTGTATTCCCATAGTAGTTTTGCTACAGACTTAGAACTATTAGCGTTAGAACAACTGGAAGCTTTGGAAGGTCAAAGTGTTCTTATATCTCCGAATAATTTACATATGGTACTTGATTATCCAAAGTTTGGTATTCGCGATGCTGGAATTAAGTTTGTTGTGACAGAAGTGCCAAATCACGGCAGCATAACCATTGATGTTTGGCCAAGCGAAAAGAATGTCTTTACTTTGGCAGATGTAGCCAGAGATAAAGTGCACTACGTTCATGATGGTTCGGAAACTGTGGACGATCGCATTGGCCTAGAAGTTGAGTTTTCTGCCAGTGACATGTTCATACTGCCTGCGTATCTGCAAGGAAAGTTTCGTTTCCATTTAATTGTAAATATTGCGCCTGTGAATGATCCGCCAACATTGAAATTGAATGCTGCCACTGTTCTCAGAGTGCCACAAGTAAGTTTAGGCATGAGTCTGACGGAATGATGCTACTACTAGATTTTGTTTTTGTTGATTTTTCTTTTGCGCTACAAACTTCTAACACAAAATGTTTAGTCAAGGTGAGTTTGTGTTTATAATAATCATGAATTCTCTAACACTACATCCGCATGCTTTTGAATGTCTTCATTTTTTTTTTAAATTGTTAGGTAATTCCATGTGATATTTCCTCTAGGGCGCTAAGAAAACTATAGACGAACATATGTTGGATGTCACAGATCCCGACAGCTCCGCCAAACATTTAGTCTTCAGTGTTTTGGACCCAGGTCCTGGTCATTTCGAATACAATCACAAACCATCGGTGCCGATTGTATCATTTACTCGTGCTGATATTGAACACCATGACGTTGTTTATGTGCATCGTGCGAATGCGGCCAACGAATCGCATATATCGATTCAGGTTTCTGATGGGATTGAAACTAGCGCGCCCAATAAGATACGCGTATCGGCCTTTCCACAGTTCTGGCGTTTGAAGAACAATACGGGCATCATTCTTATGCATATGACGTCCGCACTGATAACCCCGTTCAATCTTTCATTCGTTTCGAACGTGCCTAATGCCACTGATGTTGCTCAGTTTTTCATTGAACAAGGGCCACAGTTTGGGGTCGTTGAAGTTGAAAAAGATGTTGGTTTTTGGGAGAATTCAGTGATATTTACTAGCGATGACCTCAGGCAGCATCGAGTTCGCTATAGACATATAACTTCGTTGCCAGACTTAGATGAGTTTCAATTTCGTACCACGTTAAATAAAACGATGCTGTATACATTCCGCATGAGTTTTGCCAAGTGCCACTTGTACACAGTCGATGGAAACACTCTGAATTTAAATCATTCGATCGAATTGTCTCTGCGTTTAGAACATTTGAACTATCAAACTGAACCTGTTAAATCGCCGACGACATCTATTTCTTATCAGATATTCACCCCGCCGCTTTATGGATTTCTATATTCAGCGGTTTCTAAGTATCGAATGCGAGCCCAAGACGTGTTTACGCAGGAAGACCTTGCTTTGGCAAATATTAAGTATCGTCTTCATCGAAAATCGTATTCCAAGATTTACGACGCTGTACAATTGATGGTTGCAGCTCCAGGTTGTAAAAATATTACAACGAATTTGACGATCGAATATTCCCCGGACGAAGAATCATTGAAAAAGATTAAAGGCAAAGTGACTCTTGCACGGCTCCAAGTAGAAGAGGGTGCTGTCGCGTCGATATTCACAACGCACCTTGACATTCGAACCGACCACGAACTAATTTTCAATGTAACTTTGCAACCGAAACATGGAATTCTCCAAGTTGCCAAAGGCAACACAATTCGCAACCAGACGAAGTATTTTACTCTAAACGATTTGAAAAACGATTATTTAACTTACATTCATGACGACACTGAAACTCGTCATGATAGCTTCTCTTTCATGGCGTTATCCAGCGAAGAAGTCGATTTTGAATACGCCGATACTGTCTTCATCGACATTTTATTAAAGAACGATAACAGTCCGATACGAACAGTCGATAAAACATTCAACGTTGTTGTCGGAGGCGAACGCCTACTGACCGCACAAGATTTATCGTATTCAGACCTTGATCTTGATACGAAACTTACAGAGATAGTGTATACATTTAAAGAATTGCCAAATGGGGAGTTCTTTAGCGTACAAAATACTTTCATGAAATTGACCGAGTTCACTCAAGAAGATCTTGAACAAAATCGAGTGCTTTTCAAGCACAAAGGTCCGGAATATGGTAAAGTCAAGTTTTGGGTTACGGATGGCCCTTATTATGTCAGCGGTGTGTTGGAAGTTCAAGCATCAGCACCGTTTGTTCGACCGGTGATGAATAAACGATTAATTGTTCAACATGGCAAATCTGCTGTCATATCATCCGCACATTTAAATTATAATACGAATTTGTATTCTGCTGATGAAGATGTTATTTATCAAGTCACTGCCAAACCGAGTTATGGCCAAATTATTTATACTGATACTGGAAAGGTAAGGTGTTTCATTTGTGAATTGCATGACCTAATGTGTATAATTTCCTAGGTTTCGTATGAATTTACACAAACACAAGTAAATAATGGTTTAGTTTCATATAAAAACGAAATAACCAGTTCAAGTGCGGACGAAATTAACTTGAAAGTCAAATGCCGTGATGCCACCAATGTTGCTCAAATTAGTGTTCTTATGTTACCGTCGAGTTATTGGGAGCCGCTGCATATCAAGAATTTGCGTCAATTGTCTGTTGAAGAATCGACCAGTGCTATCATTAGTAAATCAATAATCGAGGTAAGTCTAATGATAAATCACAAACGAATTTTCTTCGAAAAATTTCAACTTTTTGTCCCAAGATCTTCACTTGGGTGCAGTTTATATTCGCGAATATACATAACTTTTTTGCTCTCGCAAAATATTATAACTCCGTTTCAACTTTTAGATAATACAACCTCAGGTACCTCCAAATGCAATAACTTATCACATAGCATCTTTACCAGAAAACGGCTACATTAGTATATTGCCTACGGCTGCAAATACAGAAGACCAATCCACGAATGTACGATCCTTCTCTCAGACTTTTATGAACGATAATCGCGTGATATACATCCAATCAGTAGCAAATGAGACTAACGATCGCATAATTTTTAATGTAACCAACGGAATGGTTTGGTTATACGGTCTTGTGCTTGAAATTCAAATCATTCCCGAACGTCTCTATTTAGGTAGTAATATCGTAAACGTAAATGAAGGTGGTGCCAGTCTTATCACAACTGTTCACTTGTATATTGCGACTGAATATTACAAGTCCCGTGTTACGGATTACGTGATACTGGAAGGACCAGCATATGGTTGTATACAGATCCACAAACGATGTAACAAGCTGCACGGTTTCTCGCAGAAAGAACTCAGCAATGGACTCATTCAATATGCACATAATGGCTCCGAAAATCTTCATGATAGTTTAGTGCTTATTGCAGTCGCTGGTGAAAAGCGAAGCATTCCGGTGGTAGTCAACATCAAAGTCATACCTATCAATGATCAGAAACCCAGGCTTGTTAATAATACTGGTTTGGTCATGTGGGAAGGCGGAACTGCTTTGATTTCCAACACATTCTTAGGTATTTATCGGTTGAAAAAGACTCGAAAATGTCGTTTCTATGCGTTGTAAATGGTTGTTAAGAAACGAGCATCTTCGTGAAACGAAGATTTTCGTTTATTTTTAATATCGTCTTTCATGGATATCAATGAAATTTATTTGTTTTCATTTATAGCCGCAGTAGATGGTGATAGACCACAAGAAACATTAAAATATCAAGTGTTAAGTTCTTGGTGGGGTAATGTGTCGCTTTTAAATGAACCGGGAACTTTTTTGAAGTTTTTCACTCAGGAATTAATTGATCGAAATATGGTTGTTTTCAGACACCAAAGTAAGTTAATAATTTATTGATTACGATATATTCTCCGGAACTTTATTATTCGTATATGTTTCTACTGTGTGACAAACATATTTCCAGATGGAACCGATGCCAAATTCACATTTAATGTTAGTGATGGCTTACATAGTACAAAAGAATATACGTTCAACATACGTACAAAAGAAGTCCGGCTAACACTGCATCATCGACCGTTGCATATTTTCCCGTTACAACGAAAATTTTTAACTGCAACTCATTTGTTAGCCAAAGTATCAGATCCAGATCGAGATGTTTTTTACGATCTTACTACGGGACCATCACTAGGACGACTTATGATGGAGTCGGAGAAGACACCTGGCATCTTCAACGTTGTCTCGCATTTTACACAAAAGGATTTGAACAATAGTCGCGTGTTCTATGAGCATATTCATCCGTTCGCTGGTTTGTATGCGAATGATTCGTTTATTTTCAATGTTAAGACCCATTTGGCAGAACCATTATTAAATAAGGTAAAAGATGAAACAAAAAAATCAGCAAATGTCTAATTCATGGTTTCTTCTTTTTGAGTTTAGAAAATGAAGATTGACATTTCCGTTTCATCCGGAGGCCTTGACGCATACGTAAACATACCGAAAATCGTCGTTGATGAAGGAGGAATGATCAATATAATATTAAACTTTTCTGGTGTAGTTTCTTTTCTTGAAAATCACGCTGGACTGCGGGCCCCAGTCATACATGCGTCAGTTGAAAGTCCACAACATGGACAAATATTCCTACAAAATCAATCAAACTTGACCACATTTTCCCAGCAGCAGTTAGAATCTGGGCAAGTGAAATACCAACACGATCATTCTGATTCACTGGGCGACAATTTGTACTTTTCATTGTACCTAATACCAGGTTACATAATGCTGTGCAATCTAACTGTACCCATCATCATTAATCCAATCAACGATCAACCGTTTAAACTTGTCACACCCGCGCCGCATTTACTTGTAGTACAAGGAGAAAATCACACTATAACAAAAATTGAATTATGCACAGAAGACATTGACACTGGACCTGACGGCTTACTATATGACATTATCTCAGGTCCACAAGAAGGACGAGTTGTTCTAATGCCGGAAGGAATAGCAATTAATCACTTTTCACAGGCAGATGTGGACAACAATCGTCTAGTTTATATTCATAACAGTTCCGTATTGATAGACACGTTTCATTTACGAGTTTGGGATGGAAAGTTTCGTCCTGAGTACACTGTTTTTAATGTTCAAGTATTACCTATAAGTTTGAACGTGACAAAAGGATTGCCAGTATATATTCAACAAGGAATGAATGTTGTTTTACTATCACCCAAACAGTTCGTCGTAGAAACGAATACAAATCGCAATAAGATTAAGTATAAGATTACAGTACCACCACGTCACGGTGTGCTCTTCGTAAAGGATAACTCAGCAGAGGAATTCGGACAAGAGGACCTGGACCAAGATCGCGTGATGTATATGCAACGGGATATGACCACTGCTAATGATAGCATGATTATATTTGTTGGCATTGTGTACGGTAATGTGTCAATGGGTGAAGAGATTCAAGTTCATATTAAAGTCCAACCACTAATGCAAATAGGCAATTGTACAGTGCTAGCGGGTGAAGTAAATAAGCTAAGTTTGCACGTCCTGGATGCGACTCCCTTAGCCAAGCTTACAAATAGCAATCCTCGTTATATTATAACGTGTCAACCGCAGTATGGTGAAATCAGGAAAATTATACGAAGCTCGGGAGAGCAGCGGAATGTACTTAACACTTTGGTCACTGGTTTCTCACATGAAGAAGTGCAAAGTGGATTGATTTATATCGCAATTCGTGATATTGAAGTTGGTTGGAGTGGTACAATTGATCGTTTTTGTTTTATCTTGGCAGCGACGATATTTCAACCGGCCGTAGGTGAATTAAAATTGATCATACGATCGCCTTTACACAACGATATTTATTCAACACTGCCAGGACCCAATGATCCGGCAGGACACGAAGGGGGTCTTCATTTTGCAAGTCCTAATATGACCAGGGACTATTTTCTTATCGGTATTTATTCAAGTTTCCTTTCGATTCTGTTCTGTTCATCGAATTAATTCATTTGATTTTCCAGTGAGCATGGTTGCGGGAGTAGTTATCCTAGGAGTAGCAGTAATTATCATTATTAAGTGTCGATCCTTCGAAACCGAAGAACTCAACAAAGAGGATCAGTGTCTGCAACCGATGCCGTTGCCTCGTCCGCCTGATAGACTGATGGCATCCTCTCCTCCGTTGAAGCATTCAGATGGGTACGTATCTCCAATACAAACCACTTTGCCGCACTGTAAAGTGACTCCAATAAGTCGCGGTGATATGGAATCGAACGCGCGGTATCCTTATGGAACTGATGAACATTCTGCTGATGATTGGAGCAGTTGTGATGCGTCGGATCCTACGTGTGCTAGTAGAAATAACATAATGTTGAGACGAAATCAGTATTGGGTTTAGCAAATACTTAAAATGAGTAAAAGTGATGTTGCAACAATTTAAAGTACTTACCACAAATGCCAATGTTTTTTCTTAATTTAATGTTAGGCGTCGATTCTTAAAACACACATGCTAATCATTATTAGATTATTATTGTTAGGAATATCGAAGGATCTCAATATTTGGCCATTACTATTACGATTGATATGTATTTACCCCATTATCACCAACCATTAACTATTATACGAATATACCTGACTGATTATAATTTTTACACCACGAATTTTAGTATATTATATAATTAAGCAAATTAATTGGATGGAAAATAAAGATTTCATCGAAGTGTATGTAATAAAAACATTACTTCACGAAGCAAAATGTATAAAAATTCATCGAAATAATTCAATGTAAAAAGAGATTAATTTTTTGTTGTGGCATTTGCTAATTTCTTAGTCTTATTTGTGTGCAAAAAATTTATGTTACTCATTAATTCGAGACCAAAGATTGAAAAATGCCCAAGTCCCCAAAAAATGTTGCAGGAAAACATTTTATTAAAAATTTAATAAAAGTCGAAAGATTGAAATCTTTCTTGGAACTACAAATATTTATTAATCGGTTTAATTTTTTTAAAAGTTATTAATTACTTAAATTTAATTTATAATAAATTTAGTTACTTGAAAGATTCATAAATCATCGAAAGTCACGTGATTATATAATATTTACGCAGTGGGGTGCTCCACGTAACTTATGGATGCTTAAGTGTTGTACGTACTATATATTCTAAAAATAATTAAAAAATTAGTTCCACGGTCGAAGAATCAAAAAAGTTCTCTTGCTGATGGAAAGTGGCCTATACAAAGTTTCATTCAGTCGTTGGTTCGTTTGGCCGGATTTTGTTCACAACGTAACACATATAAGCACGTGGCTTTCTTCTATGATTTAATGGTGTCCTTTTCATAGAGTAATATACTGTATTGTTTGTGCTATTGAATTCTATATTTGTATCTATCTGGTTTTATTACTCCTTATGTTAGAAGTTAGAACTATCATTAGTATTATTATCAACATTCAAGATAATTAAAAATATTCACGGCAATTTTGAATAAACTTGAATCAAACAAATTAACTGTGCAGGAGCAATTAATTTGCACACACGTAAGCTGCAGCAATGAACAATTTAAATTTCAAGCGTTTCTGACTGTATTGCAAACATTTTTAGCACAAATGTTGTATGTTTATTACCTAATCTTAAGATAATGAAAATTAAATTTAAAATAATTAAAACAAATGGATATAAATGAGTGGAATATTAAATAAATAAAGAAACATATTTACAATACAAGAGGATGTGTTGATGAGGAAGTAACCTACCATATAGCTACGATAGGCATGGAATTTATTTTATTCGAATGTTTGCTTATCATTAGTTAATTTTCAATATACATTCTGTTTTGATATAATAACATACATTCAAGTACACACTAGCAGCTTTCACTTTACTTTTTGCAATTCGTAATGTAATTGTATCATTTCACTTTTTCGTAAATCCGGTTATTCCTGCTGATTCCTGGTTCCCTAATTCGTACTGGCATTGTTTAATTGTCAATTAGTTAGAGTGGTAATTCTAATATAAGTTAGATATACATTTAATTATTAATGTATTAATATAGTTTTAATTAATGCAATGTAATATTACGTTCTGTGCGTTTGCATATCGAAAATAACGCAAGTCGCAATTCTAAATAATTAATAATTTCGTTATAAGTGTTAAGACTCATTGGTTTAATTTAAATTAAATTTAATAAAAAAAGACAAGCTTAAGTGCTCTCATATATGAAAAATAAAAATTCTAATTACTTTGAATCTATGATTGTGATTCAATTAACAATAATTTAATAAGTTAATAATAATTTTAACATAGTATAGTTTCAATTTTAAATCACCCATACCGAATAATAACAGCTGATCGATCTACATAGCAGTTGTAATGCATGATTATGTAATATTTAAAAACTTTAATCACGATGTTTCTCTTCATTCTACAATGAATTTTACGATTTTGTATAACTATAGGATGTATAGTATTGTAGTAATTGAATTTTCGATTTGTCAATTATCAAACCTGTTTTGGTGTGGCATTGTTTTTGTACACAGAGATAAGATATACCAGAGAGAATGTAACTCGATTTTTGAAGCCAACTATTTCATTTGATCCAAACTCTTATCTAAAGTGTGAAATCTCGTTCAGATCCTTAAACTTTTCTTTTATCGCGAGTTAATTTTTATGCTTATTGCACATCAATGGCATCAAGTCTGTTACAAGTTAACAATTGTAATTACATAATAGCTGTTCCAAGGTTCCACGTCAACATTGATAATCACTTGAGTTATAATGAGAGCTAATGAAATTGCTTGTTTATGCTAGTGGAACAACCAATACATCCTAACAATTTGCAGCATGTATTAAAATATGGAATCGATTATCACAACGAAATGTCATTCGTTACTTTTGTTTTTTGTTAGTTTAGTTTTTGTAAAAATCTTCTACTTACTTAGGAGGCTACAATTACAATGAGTCAGATTAAACATGTTATAATTTGTTGATTGAATAATTATTAAGTTCATCCAATAATATTGATTAATCATTAGGAATGTACCGCTGCGTGATTTTCGACTTAAACTAAGGCGCTTTTTAAAACTTTACAAAAACATTATGTTTTATAACTCATCTTAGTAACTCCTTAGCATAAATCAAAAGCCACATATGGTTTATGTTATGGTTGTAGCGACTGGGATCCAGATTGTTGAATCGTACCATAATTTATATGAAATCCTACCAAGAAACAGTCCTTGTTCTAAATAATCTAAATTAAAAACCCTAACTTGTGAATGGTTGCTCCATTGGCTTGGCTTTGAAGAAAATGAGAATAAAACATAATATAGTCGGATTTTCCAACAATGAGAACCAAACCAAACATAATATAGTCGGATTTTCCAACAATGAGAATATTTTTTGTTCATTGCTTTCCAGGAAGAGCCAGAAGAGCAACAATTATCGAAAATGTCCTGCAATTTTATGATAAGTACAAACTAATGCGAATAAAATAATAATTTTATACAATAAGAACGTCTTGTGACTAGAAATTAAAAGAAAAATAAAGTTTTCAAGTTTTAACAAATATGACGAACGAAGCAATAACCAACACAGAGAAGACTGATAAAAAATTGAACAATCTTCCAGGCCAAGAAGAATGGATAAATTCAACGCAAATCAGGATTTTCGTTGAGTGTTTTCTTGATGCGCAACAATATCATAGTATACCATTGATCTAAACGCGAAATAGAATCGTAGTCTTTGACTGCTTCGGTGAAGCCGTCAACATTCTGTTCCTCCATATGTTCGATGAGTGTCTGAAGCAACTTGAATTCTCTAGAGTCCTGGAAAGCTGGATACATCTGTATGAACTTCTCCATGGCGTGCTGCGCGTTTAGAATGTCCACGCACAAGTGGCACAAAGAGGCACGGAACAAGTACTCCTTGGCGCTGTACTTGAGCAACGAACTCTCAAGCGACGCCTGAGCGACTTGCTGATAGATCGAAATCGCTTTTTCGTAGTTCTCCAACTGGGCAGCATACTGTGCCACCTTCAGCAAGCATTTATTAGCTGAAGAGTTGTTCTCTTCGCCGCGAAAATAATCAGCTGCTTGTTCGTAATGTTGAACGGAACGTTCTAAATTCACACTGTCTGTTTCATACATTTCAGCAATGGTTTGATGATGTTTAGCTGCCATAGTAAATCTACCCATGTCAGTGTAAATATCAATTGCCCTAATCAGACAATTAACCGCCTCTGCAACAGAAGTATTAATATCAGAAAAAGAAAGAAAAATGTGGTTATTTACCATCCAAATCAGATTTTTTGTAACAATTTGCAGCATCTACATAATTGGTGGCTGCATCATGACGAGAACCTGCTTTTGAATGCAAGTTTGCTGCTTCGCAGAAGGCACTGCCAGCTGAGGCCCAATTCTTTGCCATCTTGAAGAGATTTGCTGCTCGTTGGTAGCATTCGACGGCATCTTCCACTTTGGCTGAACCTCTATATATGATTTAATATTATCAATTACGATTTCATCATCATTGTTAATTAGTAGTCGATTGCAATTTACTTACCCAAACAATGAACCGAAGAAGCCTTTCGATGAAGTCAATTTTTTCTCCGCCTCGGCAATGAGTGCCTGAGCTTTTTGCTCGTTGCTCGCCATTATTTTATAATTTTAACGAGCTAATTCTATTTACACAGAACGTCTTGCAGAAGTGGTCCTGAGTGACTAATAGATAACAGAAAGTGACAGGCGGACTACAAACCAGAGCTCGCAGGAAATAAATCACAACGCAGGTCGTAGGCACCAGAACCAAAACGACCAACAGCAAGGCAACACTGAGTGAGTACACGGTATAGGGTTAGGAGTGAGTAAAGTACATAGGTGAGTAGGTGGGTAGGTGGTGAGTAGCAATAGCAACACAACAGCCGAACCAAACTCACGGTCACGTCGCCGAACCAGTCTGTCATTTAAACTTCGCCCGCCTTGCCCCTCTATTGATAATTTAGTTCGGTTTATTCACACACGTACACGTTGTGCAGCACTGCTCACTACCCTGTGTCAGAGCGCGGACTGTGTGCACTAGTGATGGGCAGGAAGTAGTGTTCAATCGTTTATTTTCGATTCGATTCTTTTAGTACTTAATCGAGTGTTTTTTGAACCTATTCTTTGTCAAAAGTCAAAAACTATTCTAATTTAAATAAAAAACGAAAAAAGTAAAAGCCGAGTAAAAGTAACACTGTACACGTAGCACCACATAGAT
The DNA here is from genome assembly GCA_030264535.1 of Liometoxenus newtonarum. Taxonomy (NCBI): domain Eukaryota; kingdom Metazoa; phylum Arthropoda; class Insecta; order Coleoptera; family Staphylinidae; genus Liometoxenus; species Liometoxenus newtonarum. The sequence goes on from JARJEB010026443.1 coordinate 25,121, forward strand.
AGAATTATAGGAAATGAAGAAAATTAAAAATTTTGGACGAGTCTTACTATTCACTCGATATACTTTTCGAGATTTATTACCAAAATTAACTCTCTTGTCCCTTCCTTATTTTGTTTTGAAATGTTTTTTTTTATTTGATATTCGAAAAAGTACTAACCTTTTAAAATAAGTCGATTGAAGTTTCGCTACTTGCAAATCGTAACACTTTGACTTGGTGGCGCTGCAAGCACGTTTTTGAATTTCGAAACACTCAATCGAGCTGTATAACAAGTTGCCTACCATGGCAACTTACTCCCACGAATTTCAGCGAAAATATTGAAAATTTAAAAAAATCGCCCGACCGAAATTTATAGTACAAAATGGCCATCGAAGGTTATTGATACGATGTGCAAGGTTTAATTTTGGAAATTTAACCGATTACTAATGGAAAAACCGATTTTTATCGGAGAGATTTGCACGTAGCGCGGAGCAACGTAACGCCATATTTGTACTGCCAACATGATCTTTGCTGCCAACCGCATCAGTTTGGCGAAATATCCCTAGTTAATGAATTTTTTACTTTAAGAAATAAGTTTAATTTTTGGCAAATTTTCAATAAATATTTATCAAATTGCTTGGATAAGTGGATTTGCTTTAATATTTCTAAGATAAAATTGTATTAGAAGCTGTTTTTTCAGATTCAAAAAAATCATTTCTGGAAGTCCCTAGAAGAAAGTTACTAGATTTTCTGACATCTTACGAAAGTTAATAAATTAATAATATTCTTATAAATTGTTATTTAATGGGACTTAGATACTCTTTTCTATATGCATTAGCGTATTCCTCATGAAATAAGCTATCTGGCAACTACCATATCATTTTGGCTCGATCTTTTCTAGGTACCTTAATTTGCTAAGAACGAACGAAATACTTGGTTGCCTTCATGAATAGATTAATTAAACTTCTAATTACTTCTAAATCAAATATCTGTTCCTTGATATCTGTGCATCATGATAATCTTAGGAAAAATAGCTTTCCGATGATTATAATATGATTACGGACAATGATCTATTCATCTCAGGACCTTGAAGAACCTCTAGAAACACATGGCTTTAATCATGTTTGCCTTCATTAATTGATAAATCATCTTTCAATTAAATATTTTTGCTAAAATCTATTTGCATGATAAGAATCCTCATTAAAAAAGCTTCTTGTAACTATAGTGACGTTACTTAATATGATTCCGTCGATTTGCTTCAGAAGCAAATGCCTTTTGCTTCAGTTCAGAAGCAACTGCACTTCACCATTTTGTGGAAAATCGAGGAAATCCATGTACCTACGTTAAAGTACTCTAAATGTCCTGATGCACTTTAGAGGTAATACAAGCAGTAAATCAACTTGGTAAATAGTTTCAGTATATGCAATGCATTTAGTCTGAACTGGAACTGTTTTCAGGAAAAACAGCAGATTCTTGTAATTAAAATTTAAGAATTAACTTTTCAATCAAAATTTTCACCAAACTGACAAAAAGGAACAAAGCCCAGTTTCTGTTTTCTAAGTTTGGCCGATTTAAAAAAATATATTGTACTAGAATTAAATTTTCAATAAAAATTATGTTTGTATTTCCTAATAAACTTCCTTTTCCAAAGTATCTAAGTTCTTCGTTTTTTCTTAAAAGAAAACCTGAACATAGGTACATATTAATATCCTGCATTGGGCCTAGCAAAGTTTGTACTCCTTCTGAATTTGTAGTAACAGAATTGAAGAATCCTTGCAATGAAAAACTGAAATAAGACGAAGAAACGGAACTGGCTGTAGCTAGTTCCAGTAAGTCGAAAATCCTATAAGATACAATATCCAGAAAAGACCTGATTGACGCAAAACATTTTATAAAAATGCTAGCCAAAGAATCGTCCTCGAAATTCGGGGCCGCTTTATGTATTAGGCTCTATAAGTACTGTAGACCTAGGGTCTACGAAAATTGTATAACATTGGACAAATTGCCAAGACAACATAAATCGCGACAAAAAACATTTTAAAACTCTTTAATGTTAGATTTAATCCTGAGAGATTTAATTCCAGGGGATTAGCAAGTTTAGTGCCTTGGATCTACGGTAGACACAAAACGGCCCTGTCGGAATGGCCTTGATACACTATAGACTAACTAGTTACTAGACAACCCAAACATGAATTAATAATTGATGTCCCTACTCTTGTGATATCAATTTGCATATTATCGACAATAGTTTATTAATCAATCATAAACGTGATGAGTTGTCAAGTCAAGTGTTCAAAGGTTAATTATTCTGCAAACAATTTCCCACTCAAATTTCGCATTTAGTTAAGTCTTTAATTTTTTTACATATACACCAACATAAACACTAATTACAATATTGTTTTCATATTTTTGTTATTTGTCAATTTTAATAAACAACTAGAGTTCATTTCTTTGGTATTATTAATATTTATGTTAGTATTAACATTAAGCTAAAATTTGATCGCTTGGTCTGAACGTAATGATAGTTAGGCATGTGCATTTACATTTTTTGATGAGCCGACATTTATTTATAGTATGGAGTGGACAGCGAAAAAGGAAAACTGTATAAAAATATCATATGTATGCACTTCATCTATTGAATGTATTAGTTAATTAGTTCATTTTTTTTTTAATTTTAGAAATTTAGGCTTCAGATAATGCTTAAATTTTAGATGAAATTTAAGACGAAAACGATCTTCAAAACATCGAATACTAACTAATATGAGTTTCGATTGTGAACTATCCAATAGTAACCTGAATAGAATTATTTCATTTTTATTCTTCATTATCTATCTTCAATTTGCGTATTACATACGAGATTATTTGATTATAATTTCTATGTACGTTTAAATATAAATCTTATGTATATGTTGTGTATATATCATTCAAACTCTCGCATGATTTCAACTTTCATTTGAAATTGAAAGAACACTATCTATTTATGTATAACATCTAATAATAATTAATATGGCAGAGACGTATACCTCAATACTGACTTGACTTACTAATCGTATTTGTTTGTTTCAATCAATGCATTGATTGAAACAAACAAATACGATTAGTAGAACATGTTCTAAATTCATTCTCACGCAAGAACACAATTCAATTAAAAATTAATAAAATAGAATACATTAGGTAACAACATTATGTGTTAATGTGACAATGTTTTAGTCCGGTAACATGTGCACGAAACTTATAGGAAACATGCCTCGGCGCTCTGGTTGATTGGCAACCATTCCTTCCATCCAATTCTCATCTTCAGTATTCTCATTTAAAACAATGATAATTTCGCCCTCATTAAAGGACAACTCGTCCTCATTATCGGCTTCACAATGATACAACGCTTTGCAACGTCGTGGACAACTACCATTTGGTGTGTACGTTATGCGTGTACCACCTACTGGTATGCCGCCGCTCATAATGCCAGCATGCGTAGAACGTGGTGACGACGATGTTGACATTGGACTAGATGCAAGTTTGTGTGGAGGTGAATCTGACGCCTAGAAAAGTCTAATATTAGTTTAAAAGGCATTAATTTCCTAGCAGTAACAAATTTCGTTCAGTTATACACAATTAATTCAAGATCAAAACGATTAGCAATTAGAAAACACAAAAATTAGTAATGCCAATCTGTAGGTTATCATTTTTTTTCAACACATTTTACTTTTTTAATCAGAACCGGAACCGTGAGATGCTGCATTCTTTTATTAATTGAAGATCTGCCCTGATAATCAATGAATTAAAAACATATATATGTCAATGTGGCTCATCTGGATGTGCAACACAATTCGATATTTAGTTAAATTGTTTTGACCTACCCTTCTTGGAGGAGGTATTGGATTCAACGAGCCTATAGAAGTATCTAAATCCGATGCCATTGAGCAAATGCTTTCCGACGACATGCCGTTGGACAAACGTGGACTGGGTGCTGGCGGCGGCGGATTTTGAGGCCTCTTGACGTGTCCCATAGATTTATCTGAAGACTTATCAAGTTGCATGACTAGTTTACTACCTGTAAATATAATTAACGATTATCTTTAGATTTAAAATGTTCTGTAACAAATAATAATTTAATGTATCTAATTGTTCAACTAGAAATTCTATACAAAGGTAAAATGTAATTCGTAATTGAAATGATTTGATTATTCCTTTGATTTGACTGATATTCAATCAATTACTCGGATTGTTAAGTAATTGAAAATGTATCACTAGCTTTGAAAAATCTACTTCGGGAGGAATCGAACTGCGCGCCTTTGGCATTCTAGGCCTTGTTCTACCCATTGAGATAACGAAGAGACATTGGCGCCAACCAAAGATCGACAATTCAAGCCAGCTTTGATCAATTTATATACGAAATTGTTCGACTAGGATTCAAAGATTAAATCAAAAATTACCATATTGTATCACAGAACGACTTGAAGTAGAGTCACTGCTAGGAGAACGCTTATGTGTATGACTTAGAGTATGATAACCGGCAGCAACTGGATCAGATGGAGTCCGACTGTGACTGCTAGGTAGCGTGCCGTACATCGAACCGGATGGTAACTGCATTGTTCCAGAAGGTGGTAGGGGTGCAACACGTTTCTTCAAACTTCCATGATTATTCGCAACTAAAATGCGCAAATATTAGATAATAAATAAATTGATAGCAGTAACTAGTTTGCATTAACTTACCACTGACTGGCTTCCGTGACTGGGGAGGTGGTGGTGGTGGCATTTGTCGATTGTTACTGTTCGGACTGCTGCCGGATTGTAAACTGTCGCACGTTGACGAACGTGATCGTAATACACCCGGCGAATCACCGCCAGTATAACTAGGTGGACGTGAGCGATTCTTTTTTTCTGGGGTAAGAGAGCCATTCTATAAATTTACCAAACGAAGCAAATTAGGTGATAATTCACACGTACCGGATTCGAAGTTGCCGATGTATACAATTCCAAGTTTAAATATATTTAAGAAATTAATGTTTTCACGAATACGGTAGATAAACTCCAATTATAATTACCCGGTCATCAATAATCGTATCGTCATCAGAAAAATCCGTTGACCCATCATCATGTGACAAATTCCAATCAATATTAATATTATCAAACAAATGTTTCTGTCGGTTTGCAGCATTTTCCAATAATTCCTGACATTGAACGTGTCCCATTTCGTGCGCAATATTCATTGGCGTTTTCTCCTGGGAATTACGTATAGTCGGATCAGCACCACTACGTAGCAACAGCTTCATACACTCTGGTTTATCAAATAAAGCACAGTAATGTAGTGCAGTGTTATTTCCGGAGACTTCCGATGTGGGTGGCGGTGCCGTTTGCTTATCGATGCCACTTGACGACATGTTCTGTATGAGGAAATCAACAATCGCCAAGTTTTTACCTCCAGAACGCAGCACAGCACGATGCAATGCTGTTTGTTCTTGATCCTGTAAATAAAAGAATTATTAGCGTAACATCTGTTTATTAATTTTTTTTATGGTTTTCTTTATTACAGAAGAAGGTAAAACAGCTGATAAATCAACATTCTCAGCGAACACCTGCAGCAACAACGGAAGGTCAACGCTGTTGACGGCTTCCTCCAAGTCGTACAACTTCTGCTGTTCCGTGTGGCACGTTTTCATTGAGTATCGTTTCTCCACGTACTTTGCACGTATAAAACTGAATCGTTCTTCCCTAGAAATAAATTTATTCAGATTTAGACTCGAATTTTGATTACGTTTCAATTATACATTGAGCTGGACGGCGTTGGTTTGGTACTATGATGCAGTTTGGCTTCCATAACATCATTGAATATTTGATTTGTCATATTCCGAGCTAGAAGTAACTGACTAGTGCCCACATTATCTAATGTCAGTGATTGTATTCGCGATATATGAACACCCAAATCGCGATGAATACCCGAGCATTCGATACATACGATTATCCCAAAGTTTGTTGATAACCATGTTGCATCTAAAAATGAAACATTCACAAACGGCTTGGTTGGAAATCAGATAAAAATCAAACAAATGTTTGCTTACCGTTTTGTGAGTTACAATCGCAACAATGATCATTACCGGGAATCCGCTGAATATATCTAATTATTGTTTGCTGTAGTTCGATCAGACCGTGATTTACTTTATCGCCACCCGATTTACTACTATCATCAAACGCTTTCATTAGTGCTCGTTCCTTGCAATTTACGAGTACTGATGTCCAGGCGTGTTGATCTAGATCATCTTCAGCTTGGAAATGATAGGTACGATTATCTAAAAATTAAAAGTTTCATAAACATAAAAATTTTAAACATATTTAGCATGTACATACATGAAATAAGATCAAATCCTCGTTTATCTTCATGCACTGGTTTGATTTGACACGTCAGAAGATTAACCCTTGTAGGAGGTTTAGTTTCATCCGCATGACATATCTCCAAATACCCTTCCGCTTTAACATTGCATCGTCGCTTCTGCCAGACGCGGCGCATCTTACCCTCCGACTTTTTGAGCAAATGTCCACTTCGCGTGTAACCCTGATGTTTATCACCCTGTAGCTGATGCAATGAGTAACCAACAGCAGCTTTTTCATTACTTCCCGACCCGACTTCTTTTTCAATGCTAGGCGCAGCGCGAATGAGTGCTCGCAGTTCATTAAGATTGCGACGCTCTTCCTCTTGTTGCTGGCGAATTTTTTGCAGACCAACACTCAAATCAGCCACATAGTTACCGAAATGCTCAATCGTTTTCAACCCATCCTGGAAATAATTCGTTTGTGCGTGGTAATATTTAACAAGATTTTGAAGCAAATCGATGCCCTTCTTCGTTTTAATTTCGTTAAATTTGATTAGATAATCGCACATTTGAAGTTGAAACAATCGACGTTCCTTCTCCATTTCATCAGCGATTTCAGCAGCTGTTATTTCCTGCCGGATGAGGCCAGCCTCTTTGGCATGTTGCTTCTTTTCCTTTTCAATTTTTATATATTTATTTTCATAATCCTTCCAGGCTTTATCGAATGGCCGTTTTAAATCGCCTTTGACTCCACGCAAATCACCTTTTAGCAACGTATCGAGGGGAAATAACACAATATTGTTCAAAGTTTGCATTAGTGTTTTCATTAAAGCTGACAATTCTTTGTTGACCACAGAGAATTTCGAAAATGCAGCGCTAATACTCATATCGTCATCATCTCTTGATAATGCATGGCCAATTTTTTCCAATGCCTGCGATAAACTTATTTCATTTTCCACATGTGCTAAAAATTAATGAATTCTGGTTATTGAACATAAAAGTACCGATTTTATTCAAACATACTTGTTCCTGATGTTATGATGGCTTTAATTGCTTTTTTCATTTTTGTTAAGCCATCTCTGTCTAAGTCAAGGATCTGAAACAATATAAACTCTTAAATTTCTACGAAAATCCAAAAAATCCAAAAAATTGTTTCAGGAATTTCATGTTCTGAACTCGCTTCATTCATTAACTAAGTTTTAATGAAAACGGAGAACTTTTCCTTCCTGTTGATGGTGTTTTAATCAAATCCGAGCTTCGGCCAAGGCAATAAAATATGGAATATGATACTTTTGGCAATCCAGACTAATTGCCAAGATAATTTACAAACAATAAAGCATATTCTAAACATCAAGTAATTCGACTCAATGAATTAGTAACTAAAAAAACAATATTTTCAGCTGCTTTAGTGCAGATAAAAGTACTGATAAGTGTTATGTTATCCATTACTTTTTAAAATGCGAATGTTACTTGCGATAATATTAAATATATATTCATAAATTGGATGATAAATGAGATATTGTAAAATATAATGTTTCAGTTAAGTAATGACATCAAGAAATAAAAGGTGTATTGTTATAATGAATCGAATTGTGACTTATTTCTTGTTTCAAATCACATTATAATTGGTGTCTATTTCATTAGCAAATTAACATTTTGATTAATTAGCATTTGTATCATGATTGAAGTGATTAAACTCGCAAATATTTAGTGTTGTCTTGTCCCTTTGACGCCTTCTTATTAGCAGTATAATATGCTATTGTTAAGTGAGTGAGCTTTTTAATTAAAGCAGAAACAAACCTCTTCGTAATTGGAAATGATATTACGGCATTGTGGCATTCGCGAAACGAAATTGGACGTGATCGGGCTGTGGTAATCATCCTCAGTTTCCCTGATGAATTCCCCAACAGATATCGACGAAGGCATTGCGAAATCGTAATTACTGTCAAAGGAAAACATAGGGACAGATTTGTGTTAGTTGTAGTTTTAGACTGGATGTCAGCAAGTCGTTGCAAAAATATATTTTAATGGGGCTAGCTAGCCGTTCGTTGCTGATGATTTCAGTGTTACGGACGGCACTAAATCGCTTAGCTTTCGCACTTTCTGCGCTTTAATTTCGACAGTGTGTTGTTGCAACGTCCGGATAACGCATTTTTACACAATATTTAATCAAAATACTTCATAGACACTGAGGACACTTGGACAGAAACGTTCCACAAACATTTATCTACCGATTCGATCATTTTTCGGAATGATGCACAGAGAACAGATGCATTGCCATTTGCCGTTCGTTCAGCTGTCCGTTGAGAACGAGTACAACCACCACACCATAAATACAACCAACGCACGACTGAAACAGAAAGTCAAGAAACTGATATTGAATTACTGAACACTGAACTGAATAACTGAGGCTGAGCTGAGCCAGCCTAAACTGATTGAATGCGAATAGTTTACAACCAAATGTACAGTGCGCGCCAGAAAATCAACAAATTGTTCATTTTCAATGTTGCTGTGCTTTGTTAACTTTCAGTAAATGTGATGAATGTTTACACACATATGTTGTTGATTAATCCAAAATTATGGGCCAAACTGTATGCTCTATGCCGAGCATACTACGCGCGGGCAAATCGACTTAATCGACCGTCATGCCTTTTCTTTGTTGGCGTCGTCTCGACTCGTTCTGCGTTGTTCCGTTGTTGTGCCGCTGCTTGCTCCACTCACATCCTCACTTGCTGGCTGGATCCCGCTTGCGCTTCTTGTCACACCGCCAGGCCACGCCAATCAGTTAGTTGCAAGTTGCAAGGACGTCGCATGTGTAGTAGCGACTCATACGAATTGTCGCTTAATTTCATTTATCCAAACATGAAAATCTAAAATCAAAATTGCCCTTATGCATTTGGTTCAACTACAGAACATTTTTTATTTTTTTTTTACAATACAGAACGACTATTCTTTTAGAACAATACACACTTTCATCACTTTTTTTATTGCATTTATAAGCGAGCCCCGGTTACGAATTAAGCAGCATATTATATTTATTATAGGAACAAGAACAACTGCGAGCTGTGGGAATAGTGGGAATGCTCTATGTTTTTGTTGGTTGACTAATAATGAACTAATCATATTGTTCTTTCATGCAAAACTTTTATTTTTTTTGAGCGGCGTGCATTACTGAGTCACTATGTCATCAAAATGCATAGCATCACAACTCAATCAAACGAACTGCATGAACGACGTCTTTAAAAGAAATGTTAAAAATAAAATTAATATTTGATTTGAGCGGAAGTACGATATGCTCTGTTTATCTATTTCCGGTTGACGGTTCCTAGCAACAAATGTTCCATGCACAGTTGCACACTCCTTTTGTACAAGAATAAATTAATTTGGTAAAACTCATGGTACATAATGTATATTATTCAATGAGCTCATATGCAGACTATTATACGCGAGGGCGAAGGTTACGTAGCGAGGCGAAGCCGAGCGGAGTAACCGCCCGAGCACGTAATAGCGAATTGAATACTTTACATACTTTATCCGCGACGACAAAATTTAATTTTTATACTGCAGTGTGGCTTTTAAACTTACAATTTCAAACATTGGATTCAACATGCAGTCGAGCTTGCAGTGTGAAGACGTTTGCTTGACAGACAATATTTGACAACCGGCTTCTGTCATATATGAATTCAAGCGTTCAAGGCAAGCTGAGTTTGTTCAGCCTGTGTGTCACATATCATTATTGAATGCAGGGAAGAGCTGTGATTGGCGTAAAGTAAATCTCTAGAGGAATAATGGAATTATTATTGACGTGTGTCAAGCTCATTATTCGCGAGTGATTATTATGTGGGTTATTAGTTGCCTACATACACACCTAATAATGGTTGTTTTACTTGGTCGTCGCGGTTAAAATACTCTAATGACTTCAACTGCAGGCAATTCAACTTACAGGCGTGCAGAATTGTAGCCTAACAATAAGGAGTTTAATTCGGCCGCAAATTAAATTAAAACACGAATTTTAATTCATTTTATCCGCGACGACCACGTAAAACAGCGATTACTATGTGTGTGTGGAGGCACAATGACAGACATTATCACCACTCACGAATAATAAGCTTGACACGAGTCAATTATAGGTCATAATACCTCTTGAGGATTTTTCTTACGTCAAGCAGAACGCTTGCCTGAATGCAATTATGAA
>JARJEB010026455.1:0-10944 GCA_030264535.1 Liometoxenus newtonarum
ATATACTCTTATTATAAAAATATTCGTTACAAATTACAAAAAGCTAACTTAATTGGCGGCCCTACGTTGGGCGCCAGTTGTCACGGTATAGATACAGTGGTAATTTAGCTTTTTGTAATTTGTAATGAATATTTTGATAATTAGAGTATTGTTTACAAAAAGAAGTTAAAAATTTTCAATATTTCAATATTCAATAAGAAAAAATTACCAATTTTCATCTTGACACCATGTAATAATTTTCCTCTACTAAAAAATTAAATGATTTAGTGAGATATTTGATTTTATTTAATAGGCACAATATTTTTAGGCTTTTGTAGTTTTACATTAAAAAAAATGCAATAAATTAGAGAAATTAATATTGTGCTTTTATTTAAATTATATAAAAAAAAATTAAGTAGATAATTTAAATTTTTAGAATTTGAATTGAATGACAATTGACAAGTTTTAGATTAATAATGCCAATTATTTTACTTTTCTACATTTTTGAAATTTTAATTAACATTAACAAAGAGGTTTATTTTAATTTTTATTCTTTCATTAAAGAAATTCAGCATGTTTTTAATCTTGTTATATTTTTTCTTGCCTATGTAAATATTATTCAAGCACCTTTATTGTTAACACTGCATCCATCAATGTATGGCTTATTTAGTTATGATCATTATTGTTTATTAAAATTTATTAAATACCCGTGAGCTTGCTTGTAATTTGTAGTTTGACGCTTTTGAAAATTTGGTGCTGTTTTTTAGTACTTATTTCAAAATGTTTCTTCTCTCAGGTTGTGTTTTACAAAACTCAAACTCCTATTACTGGCCATTGAAGTGAAAGGCAGCGAGGGAGCTGACACGAAAATATCGATAAATCCTCGAGGCGCTAAGATTGTGGCAAATACTCAGGGATTCTTTATTGCGCAATCAGCCGACGAAGTTAAAAGGTAAGAAGAAGAAGAAAAAAAAACTTATCAATAAAATATAAGTAAAAATCGCAAAACTTATTTTTTTTTTTGGTTTATTTTTCAACTCTTTCGAGACATCGAAAGTAGAACTATTAAATCAGCGTTTCTCAAAGTGTGGGTCGGGACCCGGCACCGGGTCGCAGCAAAATTTTGACGGGTCGCGAAAAAAAATTGTAAAAACACAAATAACTTGATTTTTATTGAAAAATAAAATTAGTTTTGTAAATAAATGGTTTTTTTTTTCATAAGGAGGGTCGCGAAGAATTTTAAGTCTCGTACCGGGCCACGGCAAAAAAAGTTTGGAAAACGCTGCGCTAATAAATAAAAACATAAAACATTTGTCTACGTATCACATACGATATCATAATTGTCTAATTATAAACAAGAATTTTCCATTTTGTCGCACATTTCTTGAAATATCTTACCGAACCAACATATAAAAATGATATATCTGCCTGCCAACCATAAGACATTAATCAAAATATAAGTAAACTTAGCTTCGATACGAAAAATAATAAAAATGACACCAATAAATAAATCCACCCACTTTTGTTTTTATATGCAGATATAGTTATAAGTTATTGAATTTATTTAAATTTAAATAAAAAACTCATTTCGAAAGATCGTAATAAACTAAATCTAAAGCAATCAAAACGATTCAAACTAATTGCTTGACTTTTCTTTGAATAAACTATAAACTAAGTTACGCCTTGTAAGAAATAAAAAAAATATTTAAGCACATTCGACATAATCATAAAAAAATATAGAAGCACAAGCAACTCGAAGGTGGCGTTATGTTGTTGTTGAGTATATAATGTAAGTACCTAGAATCTAGAAAACTCCGAACATATTTTTTAAATATATTGATAGCACTTAATATACTTAATTGGCTCATTAATTATCTTATAAATTATTACAAATATTAAATGCCGGTTTAGTCCTCCTACATGAATAGTATTTAGTGAAAGCACCGCGCAAACGATTAATTTATAAAGTGAGTCTTTGCGCCGCAAAACCAAAACAAAATAAAAAATGTTTGCGTAGGATTATAAGTTTTTTCGTTCAAAATTAATTTGAAAATAAACGGTTTCCGATTGCACCTATTAAAAAATAAAACTATTAATTACACGTTACACGCGGATTTGTACACACAAAAAGGTGGAAAGAAAAATTCATTACCTAGACATTTATTGGATGGACATCATTAAAGGGACTTTCGAAGGACCATTTGTAATTTTCTATATATAGTTTTCAAATTTCCAATTTGAAATTCATTAATCAATTTGTGCGTGGCCATTATGTATCAGACAAATTTGGTGTTTAGATCGGTTAAATAAAATTATAAATAGGATTTTAAGTTTTAAGCAATTTTTCACTCATGCATTGAAGTAGACAGAAGCGCCAGGTGAATTTGTAAAAAACGATTTATAATAATTTGCAATATAATTATGAAATGATTACGATTTCATATTAATAAATAGGTTTCGATAAGAACTTCTTATAATAAGCGAAAATATTTAATATACTTTAACAAAATAATCAAATTAAACTTTTACTCTTTATAATTATTCTTTATACCACGCACATTTTTTTTTTCTTGCGTGAACAAACAAGCAAGCATTCAAGCAATTTTGTGCTGATGGGGATAAGAACATATATAATCTTCTCCTATCTTACATCAAAGTGAATAAATATTATGATCCTTAATTTATAAAGTAATTAAGACATAAATTATGCGCTTACACCTTTTTTACTCACATGAATAAAGCTTTTATTGGGCACGGCGACATAAAATTGGATAAATGCCGCTAATTACTCGTAGTTTCTTAAAGTTTTCAGTTTTAATGTAATTCGGGGATTTTTACGATCCACAGTCGCAGGAAATAGGTATATTTACATATCTTTATAAAATGTACTCAAAAGTTTAGAGAAATTTCGTCAATATTTAACATCTGCCAGCAAGTAATTAGTAAATGAATCGTAGCTCAATTAAAAACTAAAATAAAGCATTTTCGCAATAAAATTCTCTCAAAAGTGATTGTTAAGTCAAACAGTGTTGTAAAAGTTGAAATTTTCGCCGAAAAAACTGTGTCGACGAATGATAATTGAGACATGCAATTAACTTAAACTTTAAAAATAAAATAAAACTGAAATAAGCCACTGATGGTGGCTTTAGTGAGCTTAAAATTACAAAATTGAGTGATTCACTACTATCAGTCTCTTTGGTTACTTTACTTATAAACAAATATGTCCGGCAGTGGCGTAGCCAGGTGCTGAAAATTTTTTTTCTTCAATTTTAATCTTGCATTAAAAATGGTAATACGTTACCTATAAAAAGTTCATATTTTGATTGATATGGAGGTGCGCCCCATGTCGCTACGCCCATGATGTTTCATATTTGTGTTCCTACTACGTACAAGAACCAATTCCAGATTATACATACAAGATTGGTACATGCATTGCTGCATTATGGAGCATCATTTAATTGCGTGTTATCAGCCAATGTCCATCATTTATATACAGTGTGAGTAAATATAATTAAACAAATCAATTAGTCAAATTAAATCAACTAACTAAAAATCTGAAATTCGGCCCAAATTCATTCAATAATAAAAAAAATGAATGTTTTGTTGTAAAAACGCAATTATAATTATATTCTCCTTAAACACATGGTATGTACTTGTTATTGGCATCGCAGTTAAAGTGTGTATTGATTGATTTAATTGCTTCCCAGAAGCACTCCTCGAAATCACAACTCGGATGTCACAACGCCTTAGAAACAGAAACAGAAGCCAGCACGGAATCAACGTCAACGTCAACTTGTTCTTGTTCTCCTTCTTCGTAAATACACAAACGTTGATTATAGGTTAGATTTACTTACTTACTCTTACAACATACTTCATACATACTTAGCAGAATACTTAAATGTACAAACTTACAAAGGAATTTGTTTTTATTTATTTTCTTTCTTGATCATCCATGAGCGTAGGTATAATCAATATGTCTTGATGTAATGAGAATTTCTGTTTCATTGACAGATAATGGGAAATCGATAAAGTGAAGAATAAATAAAACTATTTTACAAAAAAATAATCACTTATTCTAATTGATGGTAATCATTTGCTAATTGTGGGAATTATAAATTGTAACTATATTTATACTATCTATTAAAGTATTAAAGTTAAAAAGTATACAAGTTGATTATACTAATTGGTATATGTTATAAATTAATCATTATTAAAATAAACTAATTACTATAGTATTAGTTCTCATGTTTTCTACTAATACAGAATAATATTTTTAATATTTATTTATTTATTTCAGCGTATAAGTGACTTTGTGTGGCTCGTAGGAATTGTCCGACTAGTTACGCTCGTCGGTCAACCCTTCCTACTCGCCACACAAAGTGACACTTATACGCTTTATGATATAATCTACTATTATTGAATAAGCAGTAAATCATTATTTAATTCATATCATAAAAACTATTATTTGGAAAGTAATAAAATGTGAATTTCCATATCTGTATTTTTTCTAATAAAATTTGAATGTGCTTAAGTGAACGTCGAAGACGAAGTATTCAGCAAATTGAAAACATTTTTGAAGTAGCCAATAGACCAATAGTAATAAATAAATAACTGTATAACAATATTGAAAACCAAATTATAATTATGTCCGAAAACGTGCGTCTTACGTTTTGATATTTCTTAATAACGCAGCCATAAATATATTCCTGGAGCAAAAATTGCTACTTAGACAATTTAAATAACAGATAGGTAGCCATTAAACAACATCGAACTATGTTTGAAATAGATATACCTACCTATAGATACTAAATTATTTTTACACTAGTAAGTCATGAGTTTCACACGTTATACATTTTACAGATTTACACTTTACATTTGATATACGATACAAAATTTGTTTGTCTTTTACTCTTTCATGAATATAATGGAACAACATACCAACAACCAACAAGACTAATTATAGGTCCAATATATATTGTTACCCTTTTTTTATTACGCCATTTCATTCTTTCCGGTGCGTTTTTATGTCCATTTTATTTGTAAGTATAAAGCCGGAACTACACTAGCGATACTATGCGGATTGTCGAATATTTGACTTGACATTCGCCGAATACATTGCCGAAACGTTAATCAACTTTATGTTTGTACAGAAAATGGAAAACTCCTATTATTTTTCATCCACATTGTAGATTTGTGTATGTGTATGGCTTACGTCACAGCGTCTAGGCTATTTAGTTGGGCACCAAGATGCATCTCCTGATGTTAGTAGTTAGTAATTTGTAACTCATCCACATTGTAGATTTTTTGAGAAGTATAGCTTACGTTACAGCACCTAGGGCCTAGGCCATTTAGTTGGGCACCAAGATGCATTTCCTGATGTTAGAAGTTAGTAATTTGTAACTCATCCACATTGTAGATTTTTTGAGGAGTATGGCTAAGGTCACAACACCTAGGGCCTAGGCCATTTAGTTGGGCACCAAGATGCATCTCCTGATGTTAGAAGTTAGTAATTTGTAACTCATCCACATTGTAGATTTTTTGAGGAGTATAGCTTACGTCACAGCACCTAGGGCCTAGGCCATTTAGTTGGGCACCAAGATGCATCTCCTGATGTTAGTAGTTAGTAATTTGTAACTCATCCACATTGTAGATTTTTTGAGGAGTGTGGCTAAAGTCACAACACCTAGAGCCTAGGCCATTTAGTTGGGCACCAAGATGCATCTCCTGATGTTAGTAGTTAGTAATTTGTAACGAACACAACGAGAGAAATCCGCCAAAGGAGACTTTCGCCCGTATGGGCAAGTTAACATTTGGTAAACAATTGCTCGCAAGTCCCCGAATACCGAATGTGTGATTCGGGCTTAACGAACAAGTCGGCTTCACTTTGCGCTGCTGATTTGTACCTATAGATATATACGAATGAGTAAAGTGTATCGATAAATTTTCGTTTCCATCGAATGCTTATTTGCGGACGCGTGATTTGTTAACCAGATAACAATCGATTCCCAATGTTCGGATGTATCATTAAAAAGAAAAGAACAAGCAAAATGAATGAAATTTACTCACAGCCTGCTTGTGGAGATGAGGAGATTTTTATGTTAATAAAAAGGAAGCGAGATGCCAATCTATATAAAAGTGCTTGATCGCTTTTGATTGCGTTCGTCGGTCACATTTCTTTACTTTAAGTTTAATTTTGATTAAAAATGTTGTGGTTTTACTGGTTTTTTTGATTAATTCGAATATAGGTTTAATGGCTACTGAACCAAGTAATTAAACGTTCAAAATTTTCTTACTTTTCTGGTAAGGTGAGTCTCAAATAAGACTTAAATTAGGACTTGCTTTTCTCACTGGGAATCGAATCCAGACCTTCTGCATATATTGTGCATAGTTCTTCCAATTGTTAATCGGAGAGAATATTAACAACGGCTCCCTCATAGTTCAATTGGTAGATCTTTGCACAAGATGTGCACAAGGTCTGGGTTCGACTCCCAGTTAGAGAAAAATTCTTTCCTGTACTTAATAATTAATTTCCAAAAAATATAAATGAAAATGTAACTGTAGGATAAGAAATCTACTATAATTGAAGTCATATTTGTTATTTTATACACTCATTTGTGTTTCTTGTTTTGTTGGGCGATTTGTTCCGGTTGACTAAAGAAGTTTCATAAATATATAATGATGAAATTAAAATTCAATCGGTTTTTTGTGCAAAATAAGTGAGCTATTTATGCAGAACAAGTATCAGTACTGAATGTATGGGTATGAGAATTAATAAGTGCGTTTTCAACAAAAAATCACTTTTTCTTCGCTATGCCGTGCATTTTGCATTCTACCAACACCAGGTAATAAGTATTTCGTTGTTGTAGATATTCATTTCTTCTATTTAGATTTAGATCGTTCTGGTGCATAACTAACCGCCGGCACTCAGTGGCGTTTAATCTTTTTACAACCGCGAGTGTGACACTAATATTATCTATGATTTATTTTAATAACTTCGCGGTATGTGTACATGTGTACATCAGTGGTTCCAAACTCAAAATTCAAATGGGCATAATCCGAATGGAAGGACAAACTTTTCGAAAGAAATAATTTGTGTTCGAGAGTCATGCGGCTTCGGGGGGTCGCCAGTTTGAGACCACTGGTCTATGTGTATACTAACCGCCAGAACAAGTTGAAACGTTGAAAGTTGGAGAATTCTAAATGTGAATTCATACAAAGGACATATTTTATTATCAAAGGACGAAGACGTGGCAAGGACAAATTTCTTATTGAAGATTTAATTCGAATTTATACCTGTAACTAAAAGTTTTTAAACATTTACTTATTTAATATTTATAATGCATTTAAATAAGAAATAGTGAAAAAATATTCACAAAAATAATATTTCATCATTTTGGCAGTGCCTGAAAGTTTTTACGTTCGAATTTATTTTTGTATAAGTAATATAATGGTGAATCCATTCTGTATCTCTCTCTCTCTCTCTCTCTCGCATGCGATGTAAAATGCAATAATAACATTATATCAATGTCAATTACGCGCTTCTTGTACAGATTACAAATTGATATCGTTCACAAAACCTCTAAAAATCGTATTTAACCACCTGTAAAATACTCTAATAATTCACTGATTATTGCCGGGGTATAAACATTACTCAACTAGGTATCACATAGCTGGTACTTTTTATACAGTATGTCTCAACACATTTTTTCTCCAAATTTTTTTGAATTTTTGACATAGAAATTTCAAGGTTTCAAATAAATATTCCCATTTCTCCGATATAAAATTTAGAAATATTTGCATAAATGTGTCAAATAAATTTTTCCAAAACAAGTGGAATTTTTGGCATTCATAATTGGAATTTCTGGTATACAGATGTCAATTAGGTGTCACAGAGGTCGTTCTATTTATACAGTACGTTTCGACATTTTTTGCTAAAAATATTGAATATTTGGAATAAAAATTCACAAAGTTCTTCCATTTCGAAACTTTGTGAATTTTTTATTCCAAATATTCAATATTTTTAGAAAAAATGTGTCAAATAAGTGACACTTTTTTTCGGTATGTCTCAACTTTATTTTCTTAAAAATAGGTATTTTTGGAACAGGAATGTATTTCGCATGAAAATTTGAATATTTAGCCTACAAATTTGAATTTTTTGCAAAACAAGTGGATTTTTTGGCATTCATAATTAGAATTTCTTACATACAGGTGTCAATTAGGTGTCACAGAGGTCGTTCTATTTATACAGTATGTTTAGACATTTTTGTCTAAAAATATTGAATATTTGGAATAAAAATTCACAAAGTTCTTCCATTTCGAAACTTTGTGAATTTTTAAGAAATGTGTCAAATATGTGACACTTTTTTTCTGTATGTCTCAACTTTATTTTCTTAAAAATAGGTATTTTTGGAACAGGAATGTATTTCGCATGAAAATTTGAATATTTAGCCTACAAATTTGAATATTTTGCAAAACAAGTGGATTTTTTGGCATTCATAATTTGAATTTCTGTCATACAGGTGTCATTTAGGCGTCACAACGGTCGTACGTTTTATACAGCATGTTTCGACATTATTTTCTAAAAATATTGAATATTTGGAATAAAAATTCTCAAAGTTCTACCATTTCGAAACTTTGTGAATTTTTATTCCAAATAATTATTCAATATTTTTAGAAAGAAAAAATGTTAAAACAACTTACTGTAAGTATAAAGAGTATATACGACCTCTATGACACCTAATTGACACCTGTGTCAGAAATTCAGAAATTTCACAAATTCCAATTGTTTTGAGAAAAATTCATATTTGTAGACTAAATATTCAAATTTTCACGCAAAAAAATTTCTATTGTACATATCTTACAACAGAATTTCAATTTCTGACATACCTGCATGTCAATTAGGTATATTTTGAAAACTTTTTCAAAAAATATTGATTTTTTGAAAAAAAATCACAAATTTTTCAAATATCTGAGAACACATGGTATGCATTTATTATACATTTAGAAGAAACCGCAATAATATATTTATTCTCATATACCGGGTAGAAAGAAGTTGAAAGAAAACATTAATTGTTCATAAATTTCATATAGTTACCGTTCACGAATCACGTAGTGGTAATAATGGCAAAGGGGTGCCTAAAACACAACCGCATCTATGGACAACAGCTAATAAACAACGAAAAATATTATTTTTAATGAACGAGCAATAGTCATAGCTTATCGCTTAGCCGGAGTCGCATATAGTTAGCACATGTCTGTTCTGCATTTTGTTTTTCATTTTGCCGCTGCGTCGAACTTGCATTTACACTTGCCACACGAACATTTAAAAATAAAAATTATTGAGCACGTGCCGGCGATCTACCTACCGACAAAATACATCTATCAGTTTTCTTGACTTGACTTGACTAACATCAACTTCTTTTGAAAGAAACGACTAGCTAGCAACAGTTGGGTCGTTTTGTTGCTTCTTTGTTCTGAATATTCTTACACGGAGACAACCCTGACCTGAAATAATCTAATCTCGGAAAAGGCATGCTTCAAACGGTCGGCTGGTTTCCTAATAGGGTTGACCGCGTGTCGTGTGATAAAGAGGCGCCGTGTTCTGATAAAACTTAATTAAACGCCACTTTGGTTAGAACTTCAAACATACTTGACTTGCCAAACATTCATTACACCTGATTGAATTGACTTGGGGCGTCTTGCACCTTTTCTCTACTAACTGACGAAATTAATAAAGTTTAAAATATGGATGTTTTGACATTTTTAAATAGACAGGATAATCCTAAAATTGGAGCATGGCCAATTCATTATTTACAGTTTTTGTATCATTTTAATCGTACAATTATTTGTAATCGTCGTTTTACAACGAAATAATCGATTTTCCTGAGTATTGATGATGAAAATCATTTAAAAATACGTAATAAACTGTTAAATTTTATTTTCATTTGTTGAAAATTTAGATTTTAAATTATATAAGTTATCAAATTAATAATTTATTATAAACTAACATAATTTTGGCAAACAATCGTGGATAAAATATAATTATTATTAATATTATTAATTTATCCAACTTAAATTGAAATTTTCACTTTTTTGTTTTCTCTTTTCTAGTAATTATCCAAACATATTTCCTTCTTTTGTGCGAATGTGCGATAAACTATTACTCATTACTTTAAAGTTACTTTGTGCACGAGAAGAAAATGTCTCAACAAATATAAAAATTAAATGAGGAAATTTAATTAATAAAACAACATCAGTTTGCCGACACACTTAATCTACGAACAATAACGTAATTATTATAATTACGACAAATTGCTTTAATATACCTACGAAAAGTAAGTATCCGTAATTATATTGTCTATAAATATAAGAATATGCAGAAAACGGCGAGGAAATAATAGTTACGTTCGTTTTACACTAAAATCAGTGTCAGTATGTACTTAGAAAATGACGTCATGAATTGATGCTAAATAAGGAACGCGAAATGACTAAAAGGAACGTATATGCAACATGGTAATGACGTCATAACTGAGATTCCCTGTAAAAGGAATGCGATTATTGTTGTAAACAAACTCATCCAATGTTGTCATGCAATGAGACATCTGCGGCAGACTAGTTGAACCAATACGTCTATTTGAAAGTATTTCAATTTAATTCGTTTGTTTGAAAAAATTAGCTCAATGACTGCATGAAATTTAAGAAAAAAAAAAACTCTTTTGCAATCAGTTCCAAAATTGTTGATACGTTACAGTTAAACTGCGGAAATGAGTTATTCTGCAGATTACCTAGGTAATGTGCAGATTAACTATAGGGTGATCCGTTAAAGTGCCGAAAATTGTTTCATTTTTCAATTTACCTAGGTAATCTGCAAATTACCTAGATAATCTGCACATTACCTACTAGGCACTCGTTGAAGTGAAAATAAAGTCTTTTCTGGAACAACAGCACCGTTTCTGTACGCTTAAA
>JARJEB010026467.1:0-10757 GCA_030264535.1 Liometoxenus newtonarum
GTAGCGTTTGTCGATCTTGCTGTATTGTTATTTTTAGTATTCTGTCGTTGTGGTAGTGGATGTTCTTAATGAGAGGTACTAGGTTGTTCTTAATCAGTATGCCTGTTCCTGATGACGCTCTTTCGTCTTTCTTCTTTCCTGAAAAGATTAAGGTGTATTTTTGGTATGAGCTAGTGCATGTACCTAGTTTCTTTGTTTCAGATATTGCGCAGATGTCTATATTGTGTTCTTGTAGTTCCATGATAATTTCGTGGTAAATGTTGTTCGAGCGTCCAATTGTCAATGCGTCCTAAAGTAGCTGCATCCAACTGTCGTACGCGTCCAATTGTCGCGCGTCCAATTGACTGCGTCCAATTGACGCGTCACCATTATTTCTAACCAATTTAAAATAGAATATTCAGATTTTTCTGGGTAAGACCAAAGGTTGATCTCTTACAGGTCAACGACTACGCGTATGGTATCTACCGGCTTGAGGTCCTACAACTTGTTCTTGAACCTCATTACCAGCATTTATAGGGTGTTGTATTGACACATTTGGCGGATCTACATTTCTATGAACTATAGGAGCTCTAGTAATTGATATAGGTGGAAAAAGATCGAATAAAATAGCTTCGCCTTGTTTATTTTATTGTTGAATATTTATACTGTCCCCTCCAGTATAAATTTTCAATTCGTCTTTAATGACATCATAGCACGGTTTGAGGCATGGTTTAATTCTATTTGCATGTACGATTTGAGTTTTATTTCCGTAAATTTCTTTGATTTCAAAATTGACTGGGCTTGTACTTCGGTTAATTCTCCAAGGACCCAACCATTTAGGTTGAAATTTTGTTGCTAATTTTTTACTTTCAGGAAACTTCTGAGTCAAGTAAACTTTATCACCGATTTTATAATTGCCCGTTTTGCTTTTTACTTTCTGGCCACATACCAAAGGTATGTAGGCATAAGAAAGTAAGGTTTTCCCTAATTCGTGGAGATCCGTTGACCCCAGGTCGAAAATTGGCTTTTTGGGCTGATGTTTGTGTGTCTGTCTCTCTGTGTGTCTGTGTATGTGAGTGTACAAAATTGCGGGCAAACCAAGCATCATATTCGACTGGAATTTGGTATCTGGGCAGCTATTCCGCCTGATTGAACCTGGAGTAAAAAGAAACAAAATCGGCTGGTTAAGAAGACACCTTTACTCGTAGGCCAAAACGTCCAACTCGCTAAATATTGATTGTAGCATAAAAGTATCTATATAATCTCCCAATTAGTTTTCAATTTCTTGCAAGATTTGCCATTAACATTTCTTCTAGAGCTAATGGTTTGGAATCCCATAATAGAATAGAAGTGAACAATGCTGCTCCCATCACGTTGACACTCTGAATTGAGAATATAAACTTCAATATTGAAATTGACGTTAAATGTTATCGAAATTAAATAAATCGGTACGGGTTCGCACCGCACAACTTTCTGGCCATATCCAATACGATTTCGTAGAACTCGTCGATTATAAAAGTAATTTTGAGCAGAAAGTGGAAATTGCACAGAATTTTAGTGATATAGAAACCTAATCAATCACACTTCCACTTTCCAATCAAAATTGCTTTTACGGTCGACGAGTTCTACGAAATCGTATTGGATATGGCCAGAAAGTTTTGCGGTGCGAACCCTTACCGATTTATTTACTTTCTGGCCGCATACCGAAGGTATGTAGGGATAAGAAAGTAAGGTGATAATGAAAAAAATTAAAGTCTTATTTTTCCCTGATTCGTGGAGATCCGTTGACCCCGGTCAAAAATCGGCTTTTTGCTCTGGTGTGTGTGTGTGTGTGTGTGTGTGTGTGTGGGGCGTGTGTGTATGTGTTCAAAATTCCGGACAAACCGTGCATCGTATCGGGCTGAAATTTGGTATCTGGGCAGCTGTCCCTCCCGATTGAACCTGGAGTAAAAATAAACAAAATCTCCTGGTAAAAAAGACACCTTTACTCGTAGGCCAAACGTCCAACTCGCTAAATATTGATTGTAGCATAAAAGTATTTATATAATCTCCGATTTAGTTTTCAATTTCTTGCAAGATTTGCCATCATTTCTTCTAGAGCTAATGGTTTGGAAGATATGTGCTACCATTTCAGCAATCCAATAACAATCATCAGCATAAGAATAGAAGTGAACAATGCTGCTCCCATCAGGCTGACACTATGAATTGACAATATAAACTTCAATATTGAAATTGCCGTTAAATGTCACCGAAATTAAAATAAATCGGTACGGGTTCGCACTGCACAACTTTCTGTTCATATCCAATAAGATTTCGTAGAACTCGTCGACCGTAAAAGCAATTTTGACCGGAAAGTGGACGTGTGATTGATTAGGTTTTTATACCACTAAAATTCTGTACAATTTCCACTTTCCGCTGAAAATTACTTTTACAATTGACGAGTTCTACGAAATGGTATTGGATATGGCCAGAAAGTTGTGCGGTGCGAACCCGTACAGATTAATTATTAAAACGTTCATTTCTGTATTCTGCTGAATTATTTAAATTTTGTTGTGCTAATTTATGAACACTAGCCAATTTTTCTTGCATTTTTGCTGCGTAATTTTCATCTAAATCAAAACGAATAGGAGTATCTTTTAAAAATGAATGAAAAGGTAATTGCATATCTCTGCCATGCATTAGATAAAAAAGTGTTTCTTTTCTTGATGAATTTATACTGTTTCTTAAAGCTAAGCAAATATAAGGCAAAATTTTGTATCATTCTGGATTATCATCAGTAACGTAATGAGATATCATTGATTTTAATGTTTTATGCATACGTTCTGTCACGCGATTGGAACCGGGATGCCACGATTAGATTTCAAGATTAGAATCCTTGAATGATTAAGAAAGAACAAAAGTAATTGCACTGTTCAAGAAACATAAGAGCATAGTTTACAATGAAAATGCCAATTTGAGTTTTTCCAACGCTGTCAAACACAAGATACGTGTAACTGACGAAGAGCCCGTCTATGGTAAAACATACCGTTACCCGTACGCACTAAAGGGAGAAATTCAGAACCAGATTCAAAAGTTACTTGATAAACAAAAAGCCCAGGCGAAACGTACACAAAAACGGCAGGAAGTTACATTAAATTGAGTATTACTGATTTTTGAATATGAGTTTTGGACCATTACTGTGAGTCCATATCCTAATTTGCAAGCCTCGGGAAGTAGTGCTAAGAAAATGGTGGCGGAAAAACTGCGATTTTGTCGCACTTTTTTCGGATTTTTGCCAATAACTCCTTAACCATGCGGGTTTTGAAAATTGTTATCATTACCTTTTTAAAAGTAGATTAAATTTGCTATAAAATGAGACCTATCCCGTTTTTTATAAGTCAAATAGTTACAGGGATATGGCTCTTAAAATATCGGAGTTTTTCCCAAAAAGTGAAAATTTTAAGTTTTCTTCATGTTTCATGTTAAATACCGGCAAAATGACTTTCATTGAACGAACGTTCAGTTCGTTTCATAAACTTGAACAACTTTCATCGCAATGAAAATTGTAATATATCTTTAGTATAATAATATCTCTCTTATTATATTAGAGGAAGTGTGCTTTTGGGGGAGTCAGCATGTTAAAAGGGCGGAGACTGGAACCGCTAGGAGCTCGACCTAACCCAAGGTCAGCAGGTGTTCCTTTTGTTGCTATTTTGTCGCCTCTTTCATCCCCTCCCATATTCCAGCCCAACAGAACCATACAGAACAGATGTCTCTTTCAGTTCAGTTTAGTGTTTGAAATCACCGTGAAAGCATGTACAAGTCAATTTATTTTTTTCAAGTGAAGGTATAGTCAAAAATACAAATGACAAAATGTTAGTTCCACCGGGCTTTTGTTTTATATGTATGACGTCATTGCAAGACACGACAAATGGTCCACCAATGGAAGTTAAAAACGAGGAATAGCCTCTCTAATAGCTGTGATTATAAAAGGAAACCTAACAGAGCACAAAAATTTCCTTTCTAAGCTGAATGAAGTCACAGTTCAATAAATGTCGGAAGAGGTACACCGCCCCAAAATATGTTACTGCGTCTGAAAGTCGGGGAGGAGATTGTGTCCCAAGGTCAGGCTACAGCAACACTGAGATCATCTCGTAAGAGTTCTCAACTTGGAAAAATTTGTATTCTATGTGGCGAGACTATACCAGAAAACTTTCTGGAACTCCAAACGAAGTTACCCAAAGAAAGACGAAATAACATCTTTCCTGTAACATTACATTCTACAAGGGATTCTTTTCTAAAAGAAGCTGAACGTAGAGGTGATGAATGGGGAAAGTGAATTATTGAGCGCCTGAACCATGAAGCTGAAGACTTGGTGGCTGCTGATGTCAGCTACTACCAAAACTGTCCAAGAAATTGTTCTCCCGCCCAAATACAACGGGACAGAAAAAGGGCGCCCAAAAGGGGAATCTGTTCAACATGCTTTGGGGACTATCGATTCGTACTTGGAGAGAATACTGAGGAATGCCAATTCTCATTATATGAACTGTTGGCCCAGATTGAGGGTGGGCACATTCCAGATGTAAGAGTCATCAAACAGCATCTCATTGATTAGTATAAGGAAGATATCGTGATTAGTTCCGGGGATGGTCGGCCGCCAATAGTTTGTTTTAAAAATATAGGACATAAAATCCTCTATGCTGACAAAAAAAAGGATGCCAAGTAGGAGAGGTGGTGAGGCGTGAAGGCTGCGGCGGAGATCATTTTAGAAGACATTCGCTCTCAAGTTTATCAAACCAATCAGTATTCCGCACCTGATGATTTTCTAGCCAACGTTGAATCTGTCATCCCCGAGTCAGTACTCCTTTTCTTTGAAACTGTTATCCTCAAACATAAGCGTAGGGGTGTCAGTGGCTGGAAGAAGAAATGTGTAGCTTTTTCACATGCGCTTATATCAGCTGTCAGACCAAATTCGTTCATATCTTCACTACTGACCTCGGTTGGTACATATTTATACCGCAAATTTGGGACAAGGAACCTTGTCAATCTGTGTTCCCTGGGCTTCTCCTGTTGTTATGAAGATGCTATGAGGCTAGAAACTTCAGCAATAATGCAGGGTACATCCTCCCCACCCATTGAGAAAGATGCTTTTGTGCAATTTGTGTATGACAACGCTGATATAAATGTATGGCTGTATGGTGAAAATACTTTCCATGAAATGGGTGGGATCATGTGTGTGACCCCGCACTCAGCTGTGTTACCACAAAAAATCATTCCACAATTAAACCAACGTGTATCTGCTGAAACAATAGGCACTTATTCTACCACGCAACTCCAACAATGCACTGGTAAGAAAAATGCAGGTTTGTCAAATATATCAATAAAGAAGGTACAGGATTTCTCTGTCACTGCTGAAACACTACCCACAGCTCCAGACCTAATGTGTTCATTTTGAAAATGGCATAATACTCCCGGCCTGCCAGGATGGAATAGTTTTATGCAGCAAGTTACTCATGGCCTCCCTTATCAGCGTTCAAAAGTCATTTTTCTACCATTCATTCGTGCTCCACCCACGATTATAACACTATCTTGACAGCTCTTGTGGAAGCCAATAATAAAACCAAAGCCCATGGTCAACGAACGAGTTTTGTCACGTTTGACCAACCTCTCTTCATGGAAGCACGAGATATCGTTGAGAAGAGTAATAAACTGAACAATGTGGTAGTAAGACTTGGGGGCTTCCATCTTCTAATGTCTTTTATGGGTTGCATTGGAGCAATCATGGCAGGGAGTGGATTAAAGGACCTGTTCGAGGAAATCTACGCCAGTAACAGCGTCGATAAAATGCTCAATGGTCACGCATACGCAACTCACAGAGAACGAGCAGAAGGGAATTGAAACTTTTCTCAGTGAAACTCAGAGATCTTGTGTGCTGAAAGCTGAGGAAAGGGAATCAATCCTACCAGGTTCTACAGACCAAGTTCAAAAATGCGTTGAAGAAAATCGAAATGAATGGACCAACATCGAAGCTTTGGATCCAGTACTTCCATCTCACTACTCTGATGAAAAAGTTCATCCAGACAGAGCGGATGGGTGACTGGAACTTTCACCTATAAACTGTGAGCAAAATGCTTCTATACTTCCACTCGGCAGACCATTTCTTCTATGCCAATCAAATCAAATTTTTTTTCTCGTTACCGACAAAATCGTTTCTATTAGCAGTGGAATTGTTGGAGGTGATGTAGTCAATTGCTGTTATGCCAAGGAAGTAGGAACAAAACTAGTTGGAGAAATAGAAAACCAGACATTTGGAAAAGTTGGTTTCAAACGTAAAGACAAAGTTGTAACTTTGGCAAGCGTCAATAATTCCATTCAAGTGAAAGACAAAAAGATTGAAATTGACCTCCTAGCCATATTCCAGCGTGATCACTAAATAATCAGACGCCGAGTTGAAAAAATATTTCAAATACGAATTGGCTCCTTACCCAATGTCGCTCTACAATGAGGGCGGCATGAGGCAGGGAACCAGATCAGTTCTGTATTTCTCGTTCACATCTCTCACCACCAACATTTCGCGAGATATCAACTCCCACATCATGCTAGATGGTGGCTATTTACTCCACAAATTTGTGTGGCACCCCAAAGGCCATCATTGAACGATATATAAATTTCTTGAAAACCCATTTCGGGACCACTGTTACCGTGGTTTTTGATGGATATCCGGAGAACGCTTCTCAAGAATGCCGAACGTCTCAGACGATACTCAGCCCTAAACTGCACTGAAGTTATCCTATCAGCCGCAACTACGATTACTGTAAAACAAGGTAACTTCTTACCAAATGAAGCCAATGAACGTAGGCTGATAGAGCTGCTAAAAACAGGGTTTGAGGGGCAAGGTGTCGAGGTGATGGTGTCAGAAGATTACGCTGATGCTGATATCGTGAGAGCTGCAATATTCAGAGCCGCCTCCTCTGACAACGTGATAATTATCGGAGAAGATCTGGACTTTCTTGTGCTTCTGGTTGGCTTAGGTAACCAAATTGACAATGTATACCTTCTCAAAGGTGGCAGAGGTGCTCCAGACGTGCACTATTCAACTACATCTCTCACCAGCGGAACCTCTG
Source organism: Liometoxenus newtonarum (assembly GCA_030264535.1). Classification (NCBI taxonomy): domain Eukaryota; kingdom Metazoa; phylum Arthropoda; class Insecta; order Coleoptera; family Staphylinidae; genus Liometoxenus; species Liometoxenus newtonarum. The sequence continues at coordinate 7,083 of JARJEB010026467.1, forward strand.
ATTACCCTCCCTGTGTGACACAACCTCTGTCCTTTTCTGGATGGGAAAAACCAGATTTGTAACCACCTTCCAAAAAAAAACACGAGTTATTGAAACAGGCAGAGGTGTTCCTGCACTCAGATTCAACACATGAAGAAATAGCCACAGCTGGAGAGTAGTGCCTCGTTGGTGTATATGGTAGAGATAGATAGATAGACTTAAGATACCTCCAGTTCGTCAGATCAGCTGCCGCTGCTAAAGTCGACCTGGCTCGTCTGCCCCCAACAACGGATGCGGCAAAACAACATGCTTATCGTGTGTATCACCAGGTATGCACATTTCCTATCATTATTTTCTTCAATTTCTTACGTTGTTAATTTAATCACTCTCACTGTATATTCTTTGCAGGTGCAAAAGTAGTTGGGAGTAGATAAAAACCCTATGAACTGGGGGTGGAAGTTAGACGAGTTGTAATCCTACCAGTTACCACCGAAATGTAACCGGCACCACAAACCCTTTTGCAATTCATTTCCTGTAAATGCAAGAAGGGCTGCGCTGGGGGTTGCAGCTGTCGCAAAGCTGGGCTGAAATGCTCAGCTTTGTGCAATTTCTGCAGGGGCGAGTCCTGTAGAAATGTGACTTCTACGTCGACGACAGTTCTTCGAGTGAGGATGACATCGAAGTACAATAGACATAAATATGAAATATAATATGAAAAAAATAAATACAAGTTAAACAATAATTATTATGCAAAAAATGATGTAAATAAATTGTATTTCTATTCTGTTTACTTAATAGTTGTTTCTGCCAACATCCTATTATTTCCTTCAACTTTCATTACGATAACTTTTCTGTAGGACTGGTCATTTTGCCGGTATTTATGAAACATGAAGAAAACTTAAAATTTTCACTTTTTGGAAAAAAACTCCGATATTTTAATAGCCATATCACTATTTGACTTAGAAAAACGGGATAGGTCTCATTTTACAGCAAATTTAATCTGCTTGTAGGTCATGATAACTATTTTCAAAAGCCGCACGGTTAAGGAGTTATTGGCGAAAATCCGAAAAAAGCGCGACAAAATCGCAGTTTTACAGCCACCATTTTGTTAGCATCCCCAGGGTTGCAAATCAGGATTTGGACTCATAGTAATGGTCCAAAACTCATATTCAAAAATCAGTAATACTCCATTTAATGTAAGTTCAATGAACGTATCGCCTAGGCTAAAAATTATAAGACCATCCATCTCACGGTGTAGTTCTCCGGTGTGGATAGTCCCGAAGAAGTTAGACGCCTCAGGTAAGAAAAACTGGCGTTTAGTAATTGACTTTAGAAATCTGAATAAGAAAACCATCTAAGATAAATACCCTATGCCGAGAATTGGGGAAATTCTAGACAATCTTCGAAAATGTACACTAGACTTAGCGCAAGGATTTCATCAGATTGAAATGGATCCTTCGTCTATTGAAAAGACAGCTTTTAAGCTTTTAATGTTAACAATGGCCCCTACGAATGCGTCAGAATGCCATTTGGATTGAAAAATGCTCCTAGTACTTTCCAAAGAGCTATGGATAGTATTTTGAAAGAATAACTGTACAAGTTTTGTTTTGTCTACATGGATGATATACGAGTAGTAGTATTTTCAAAATCTCTACACGACCACTTATTATGATACTACAACAATTAAGATATATACTACAACTTAAAGATAGAAATGGATAAATGTGAACTGCTAAGAAAAGAAGTTCAATTTCTTGGACATGTAATAACCCCAAAAGGCATCAAACCGAATCCATCAAAGATCATTGCCATTAAAAACTACCTCATTCCGAAAATAACTAAAGAGATTAAATCGTTTTTAGGAGTGACCGGTTACTACCGCAGATTCATTCAAAATTTTGCTAAAATTGTTCAACTTTTTACTAAATGTTTAAGAAAAAATTCTACAATTCTACAAAGAACTATTAAATAACGCACCAATTTTAATTTATCAAGATTTTGAAAAGACTTTTTGTTTGACAACTGATGCTTCCAATAAGGCAAAATAAACCCATCGGATACTACTCAAGAAGTTTGAATACTGCCGAGAGAAACTATTCGACCATTGAACGAGAACTTTTAGCAATCGTCGAATGCACGAAACATTCTCGCCGCAATATTTACGGACGACACTTTTTGATTGAAACCGATCATAAACCACTGGTCTGGTTGTTTTCAATTAAAGACCCAAACTCACGTCTAACAAAATGGCGACTAAAGTTAGAAGAGTATGATTATGAAGTTAAGTACCGTAAAGGAAAAGAAAATTATGTTGCAGATGCTTTATCACTAGTTGATATTAACACTAAACCAGATGAAACCATTTTCACGGGAAGAAATTGATAATAAGTACATCAGGTACTACTACTAATCATACATCAGCTGAGAATCCAATTTTTACTATACCAATAAGCAATAAGCCCTTAAATCTTTTTGCCACTCAGATTGTTATGAATAAAGCAGATGAATTTAAAGTAAACTTAAGCAAACCGTTTAATAAAACTAATTAGAACGTAACTGTTCGTGCTGGACAAGAAGTAAATGGATTTAAACAAATTATTCAAGAATTCGTAAACCCAAACAATCTTTATGGAATTTACTTCAACCATAAAACCCTTGAGCTACCTTTTATTCGTATCTGTCAAGAAATGTTTAACGATGAATTTCAAATAGTAAAAACAAACACCATTTGTAAGGATGTGTTCAACACAAGCGAACAATATAAAATAGTAGAGGAATACCATCAGTCAAATCATAATGGTGTCTCCGAAACAATCAACCACCTTAGAAAACAATTCTATTGGCCAAACATACATCGAACTATAAATAAAATTATAAACGAATGTGAAGCATGTCTTTTAGCCAAATATGAAAGACATCCCTACAAAACTCCACTTTTAGGACCGCTAACAGCAAGAAAACCATTTGAAATTATTCACATCGATACGTTTTCATTTGACAACACAAAATTTCTAACTATCATCGATCTTTTCTCTAAATACTCTCAAGCCTATTATGTGAAAGACCTCACAGGCATCACCATTTTAAGTAAACTCCGACATTTCTTCTCTCACCACAACTATCCGAAGAAAATTGTTTGTGATGAAGGAAAAGAATTCAAGAATTCAGTTTTCCAGGAATTTTGCAAATTGTTTAACATCAACTTACACTTTACGACAAATTATAATCACAACTCAAATTCTCCAATAGAAAGACTTCATTCTACAATTTTGGAAAAGATTAGAATCGCGAAACTTCAAAACAACAAGGATACGCCAATTGATATTATGATATCAGTTATACTTATTTACAATCAGTCGATTCATTCAACAACTGGTTTTACACCATTTTCCCTACTTTATGGTCCATACGATGATTTAAATGCCCACGAACTTGATTCAAATAAAGTTAGTAGGCCTATAAAATCTTTTTTGGACGATAACATCGGGAAATCGGCCTAAAAACGGGTGTTTAATGAATCGACGGATTGTACATAAGTATAACTGATTTCATCTTATCAATTTGCGTATCTAATAATCTGTCTCCCTGTGTAGACCATGTGTTCGACATTTTCAAGCATCTTATCAGTACTCGTTATCTTGCGTCTTGCTTGAAAGCTTGTTTCTCTCTCATGTTCCTCGTCATAGCCCTGATCAT
>JARJEB010026470.1:0-14086 GCA_030264535.1 Liometoxenus newtonarum
CGGCTTCTCAATGCCTTATGATGTCTTCGTTGTTCGAAACCGGTCGTAACCTCTCAATTACCATTATTTTCAGAATAGTGGGGTACCCCAATTAATGCTTGCAACTGCAACTCCAGAAAAGTTGTTTAATTGTAATTGAGAGGCTACGACCGGTTTCGATCATCGAAGATCATGATCAGGTATTGAGAAGCCGCTACAAAATACAGAAAAGTATAAATTGTAACTTCTAACGTTAACGTTTACTGTTAGAAATTACAATTTTACTTTTCTGTGTTTTGTAGCGGCTTCTCAATGCCTTATGATGTCTTCGTTGTTCGAAACCGGTCGTAACCTCTCAATTACCATTATTTTCAGAATAGTGGGGTACCACAATTAATGCTTGCAACTGCAACTCCAGAAAAGTTATTTAATTGTAATTCAGAGGCTACGACCGGTTTCGATCATCGAAGATCATCATCAGGTATTGAGAAGCCGCTACAAAACACAGAAAAGTATAAATTGTAACTTCTAACGTTAACGTTTAGTGTTAGAAATTACAATTTTACTTTTCTGTGTTTTGTAGCGGCTTCTCAATGCCTGATGATGATCTTCGTTGATCGAAACCGGTCGCAGCGTCTCAATTATTATTGAACAGCTTTGACTGGAGTTCCACAGGAAATATATACCGTGCTATCCAATAAAATTTAAAACTGTAAATATAAACAAAAGTTATTCAAAAGTTTGTAATATCGAACATCTATTTTCATATTTATGGGAATTCCGCCGCAATAAAGGCAAGAGCAAACTCGCATTATTTATCGTGATTGAAGAAAAGTACTAACATATACATTCTGAGAAAAATCTGTATGAACAAAGATGTGATATAGGTGTATAGGTAGGTATTCGAACTCGAAGGGCTATTTTATATGAAAATGTTGAAAGTAATGCCTTTCATATATACGGATAAGCCATTGTTTTCATAAAAATGTTTTACAACAACGAAATAATAATGAGTTATGTGTCGGCGAACCGTATTCCGTATTTGTATGTGTATAATGTTTTCACCGGCAAAAATATAGCTCTTTTAAAGAAATAAACGAGTGGGGATGGAACAACGTCACTGTTGCGACTTGAGCCATATACGAGTACAATAACTTTAGACACCGTCTAAAATCTTATGTGTGGTCGTAAAAGTACAACGATATAAAAATGATCTGATGCACAAGTTTATGTCGATATTGTACGTTTTACTTCTGGAATGCAATGAATGCATCGGGCATCCTGCCTGCCTTTGTTTATTTTGTTGTTGACATGTTACTTTGGTACTTTGCAACAAATGTGTTTTCAAGGTATGCTATTGCGGAATACATTCTCAGAGATTCAGCAAAAGAATTAGATTTAAATGAAAATTTATTTGTAGCATTTTGTAAATAATTGAGTATACCAAGTATAGTTGCAAAGACGCCCAAAGAGGTAAAGCGAAATATCTACGGAAACGGGAAAAGTAAGAGGAAAATATACTACAACTTTTATCTTTATCGTAGACTGAAGGACCAGAATCTCTTTCTCTCTCTCTCTCTCTCTCTCTCTCTCTCTCTCTCTGAAGTCATCTAAAATATATTAAACTGATACAACTGAATATTTTATTTCCAGATTATGCTTATGCATATACAGGGTGTCTCAATTAAAACGGAACATTTTAGAGAATAAATAATTCTTTTTTAAATCACTGATATGAAATTATATAAAATATTGAATGAAAATATTTGCTAGAATAATATTCATTCATTCATTATACCATCCCTACATTTTTTTAATTTTTTTTAAACATGGTTTTTGGGGAGAAAAATTTTTTAAAGTTTGAAATTTGACGTCTTGGTGAATTATCTGGTGAAATAATGATGACTCATATCATTGGAATTTCCCTTAGATCTCTAAAACTTGTGTTGGTAGACCTTTTAAAATGGCATCGCTTTTACGCGAGCTTGTTTACGTTATGACGCTCTAGCCTGACCGAAGACAGTCTTTGGATCGGACGCTTAGTTCATTCGGCCCTATTCGGCATTGACTCGATATAGGTTGACAAAGCGATGAATTATCTTTATTTTTCGCGGCACAGTACAGTTTAAATCTAGGGTGCATTTTGAAGAAGCATTTTTAACAACAGTAAATTTTAAAAAAAATTATTTTTCGTAACTATACTAACGATTTTTGGTACTTTTTTCCAATTTGAAAATTCATGCACAGACCCCATTCTGGAATATGAAGTAAGAATATACGAAGAAAGAAGTTTCACTGATTCCTTGTTCCATAGTACGTAACTATGAAATTAAATGGCGGAAGAGATGAGGGTGTAATTAATAATTCTGACAAATACAATATAAATGAATAATGTGTCGTAGAGTCTGTCGCCTCTTGGTGCACCAGGGTGCATGCTATAAGAAAATATCGAGTTGAGAATTCTCAGCTTACATTAGGTGCGTTTTATTGCACTCGTTAACTCACATAACTGCAGCGAGTGAACGGTGTTTTATTGCATAGTTTCACTCACTGGACTGGAGTGTAACTTTTCTAACTCTCGATTGAGACTGTGAAAGCAGTGAAATTGTATGGTTTGAGGTTAAGTACGACTTAACTCGCATTTTAGCACGCGTTTGTTGAAGATTTTTGAAAAATACAACATGAATCGGAGTATTTGCGTAATTGCATTATAAGAAATCGGGATATGTTGTAAGGATCTGCATTTTGCATCAAGTGTACTACTGTACTTGTACTTCAAAAATTACGAGATAAATTATTGATGTATCCAAATTTGCGGTTTTAACGGTTCTTGTAAAAGTGATCTTAAAACTAATTAAGGCTAAATAAACCATAAACTCGCTGAAGTGACATATGTGTACCGCCACTTATAAGTTATATGTCAAAATAATTTAAAAATTCACGAAGTTTATTCTCATGGGTGTAATTTTCGTTCGCAATAAAACTCACCCATTAACTACAGTCAGCCTGTTCAAGGTGACATTACACATATGTTTTAACAGTTGGATCCTTTGTCCTTCGTCTACCACTGATTTCCTTCGCAGAAATACCATCGAAAATTCTTTGAACTTTTTCACTTCTTAAGGGAATTTTCGTATTTTTTGTGCGTTCAAAATTGTACCAGAACCAGAACGGATGAATACGTTTCTTAGGTACCTACTCGTAAACATATATGCATCCGGCTTATTTAACTTCAGGTTCCTGTTTCATTTATGAAATCCTCTCGTAAACTTCGTCACACACAAACACATCCGGAGTCATATTCACAAATTCATTCTCTTGCAAATAAATATTTGTACAAATTGACTTGGCAAAGTTTTGGGGTTAATCAAAATTTGTAATATTCATATCGATCGATGCTGAGTAAGGATTGCGATGTTTGGTTACTAAACATATAGTTAAGTTAAATTTTCAGTGTACATATAAATTTTAATTTAAGATTCACCATACCATATAATCTTAAATGGCTCGGATTTGTACTTAATGATATTTTGATCTTCCCACGTCGACGTGTACACTTAGATTTCACTTACATTTCACTAATACTGTATGATCGAAAACTTCTAGATGAGATTGAGCTGGCTGCGCACCATAGGCAACCAGGCGGGCGTTTTTCTTCGTGGCCGCTCGCGTTCTCTTGGTCTCGAACGGTTTGACAGCTGTCAGCTCCGGAAGTCGCTTCGAGCGTTTCATGATTCGTACCCGGCATAGATCTAATACTATTAAAACTACTGGATGGACAGTAGAGAGAGAAATTGCATACCTAGTCGTTTAGTTAGAGAAGGGTATAGGGCGACCACGTGACTGGGGTCTCCTTCATAATTTACTATTTCAAACAAGCTTGTTTTCGTTGATAATGTAATGTAATTGTCTATGCAGTGAAAGCGCAATGACAGTGGCAATTTAATTGTCTATGCAGTCGTCAAAGCGCAATGACAGTGCCCCCTTCTATAGCGCGCTCTCTCAATGTGAAAAGGACATGAGTAGCTACGAATCGTTATACACAAGGTATATGGAAGGGAGCATCCAGCAGTTTTAAGAGTATTAGATCTCTGGTAACCGTATTATAATTTATTTGTGAATTACTCACAGCCCAGTGGATTTAACTCATTTTGGATCACTCTATATATGAAAGTTCAGAAAGAATATTATTCACTCGTTAATCCTCCGCGCGTATCGTTTGCTCCTTTGCCATCGTAATTCGTTCCTAGACTTAAATAATATCCTATAATGCTATAACACCTCACATAACCTATAAGGATTCATTTATACCTGTTGATTGTAACTCATATGTCATTTCTCATATGCTGCACCGATTTGTACGCAGTCACGCACATTCGTGTGGTGCTCATATCTAAATTTTAGAACATTCTATACGGCGACATAATCTCAACCGTACATCGGTTGCCTTTAGTTTAAAACGTTAGTATTCAGTCTGAGTTAGTAATATAACATGATATAAGTACGTGCTTCGAGCGGCTGCAAGACATTCCTGTTTTCTAGGATATAAGGATATAAAAAATTTAACACGTTGTTAAAAAATGTAATTTTCCCATCTGTGAATTTGAAATATCTATACTTATATGAAAACGCATTGCGGATTTCATTTCCATTCTTCGTTGGGGAAAGATTTACAATATAATATACTTAACACTTTGTAAGTTCGTGATCTTGTTCGTCGACGATAAACTTAATTTAGCAAAAAATTCCATCTATGCTATTTCCACATTCCCAAACGCTTATATTATATTATAGTGATTATATTTTTAACCACAAAACGTGTTGGAACAGGAATTACGTTTCCACTCGTATTACGTACAATACTTTTTCTACGACCACAGAATATAAAAATTTTAAACACTTGAAGAAAACGAATCAGCTGAAATAATAAAATGAAGAAAACCCAAAGAACAACATAGAGTTCATCCGGTTGCATGCATCCAGGCGATTGCCAACTTCAACTAGTTCGATATACTTTTCCATATTCATTGCGTCATACAATATAATAATTTTGTAGACTGAAAGAAAACAAATCAAATCAATTAATAAAGTGCGTATACGAAATGTATTTCGATTAGGAGATGTAACTAAGTGAGCTTAAAAAACTTAGGAATGCGACTGACTTTTCCTTTACCAGTTCCATTATGTAAGTAAAAGTAAATTGTACGATGAACAGTACGACGAGCAGGGAAAATGACAAGTTAAAAATCTAAACTAATAGAAAATGCTTTAATTCCCCTATAGCATGACGAAACTAATAAAAACAAGTGAAATAACGATAGCTGGCTATCCGCACGTGTTTATCGTTTCAAATATATACAAACTTATTCTAATTAATCGAGTAAACTTAAACAACGCTTAAAGTAAAAGTATTATAGGTAATATCACAGGAAGTTCCAACTGTAATTTTCTTTAATTTGCATCACGTTCTTCCTGACAAACGTAATTACACAAAAGCGTCGAATAATTTATAGAGAATTTGACTTTAATTATCGTAATAACCATTATAAGAATCACACGTGCATAATGACTGTTTCACGGAAACAATAGTATATTGCGAAAAGGAATCAAATCCATGCGAGTGTGAACGTTTGGGGCGCGAGACGAAGTCGAGCGCTTCAATTCACACGAGCAAAGTGCAGAGTGGTAACCGAGAAATTTGGATTTTGTGCCATGTGTAATACTGATTTAATGCGCATGTGTACTGGAGGAAAGAACTTTGCGTGGTAAATAGGCAACTTTCCATAGTGGTCGGCGAAAAATTTTTTTCTCAATTCTGCATGGAATTTTGCTTTTTAAGCTATTTGCGTACCATCATCTTATCATTATAATATTTCTTGTATAATTATGCGAATATTACCTAAACCTGTCTATCCTTGAAAAAGTACTTTACTTAAGGTAGTCGATAAAAATGATTAAGCACGTGATTGAAACGTTCGATGACTCCTTTGATTATGCTCAGGTTAATTAATTGCTTTTGTTCAATAAAATTTTAAAGCCCTTCTTCAATGGGCTCCCCTTTCTACAGTCTACACTAATTTGGGTTGGACAGTATGCGGCAGTACCAATTTCCATTGTCAATTTCGAATTATTTAGGAATTGATCTTTAATTTGACCTGTTTTTGTTAAAATGTTGAATTTTTATTTAAAATTTTTCATCTAGCAACATAACCTATATACGTATATATCCTATTAACTTACCAAATACCTATATAGAGTAGTTTGGAATGATGTCAAAGTACCATCCAGACCATTATCTGGCAACGTTATTTACGGTACTGTGGGAGAAAGATAACTATATAAAATAAAGAAATCTGATTGGTTAATCACTCCCAAAACAACAATAACTAATGGTCTGGATGGCACTTTGACAGCATGGAGCATCCATCAGCTGTTCCGAACTCCTCTACGTAGAAAATGAAAAGTGTGTTGCAAAATTATTTGTTACTTTCCGATTTACCGAAGGTATAGGTAGTAAGGAAAGATATGTTTTTTATTGATTTTCATAAATGTTTTTGTTTTGCATTTTTACTTTCCGATTTTACCGTATAGTTATAGTTTTTCGCTTGTTCTTTTCCAATTAAAAAATTTTGTTTATGAATATTACCACCACTGCAGCACCAATTGACACGTCAATATTCAACTCCTCCATCATTTTGACCGAAAACATATATCTTTCCTTACACTACGCTTCGGTATGCCGGAAAGTGAAAAAGTAATATATTTTTTAATTAAAAAAAATCATATTTAATATTTCAACGCCAAAGTCATTTTTTACTTGTTTGAAAATCAAATCCCAATTTGTAATTTTATATATAAAAAAAAAACAGTAAAGGCTGCTTTCTACCTTCAACCGAACGGCGAACGGCCGTAAAGTTGAGAGACGCTATCCTTCAATGATTTATGAAAGTCTGGATTTGGCACTCTTCACGAAAACCACTGTCATCGGGTGGTTGCCGGTTGGGTTTAGAGGGATTTGTAAGGGAAGATAGGAAATTTCGATTTTCGATCCGGTTTTTCTCATTATGGGCTGTTAACGAATACACCAACAAAAAAATATATTTATAAAAAGAACACTACATTTTTTAGTTCACTTTCAATTATAGTATAATATTAAATGAAATTTCTTTCATTACTCTTGTTTATATTGGATTGTTAAAAAGTTCCCGTTTTTTTTGTGTCACCCTGTATATAGGTAATTGTTGTATCTTCCTACCGAGTTGTATAAGCCTGCTGATATTTGAAATAAACATCAACTGGAGGAATAAGCAACATTACTAAAATATGTATGCCCTTTGCCCTTTTTGTAAAATGAGAAAAATTTAAAAATACGTTTTATTCTGTTCGTGCTTAAAACAATGAACTTATATTTTCATTTATTTAAAGTGACGTAACATAAATGCTGGTAGTTATTTCAGGTTCACATTCACATAACGTCCCAGAGTTGTGACAAGACAAGAGTGTTGGCAAGGATCCGAGTGCATCGGACGCATTTGTGGTTTTCAGACTGGCACCGCATGGTGCTGTCCCAGTCTTTTATGTTTCCACATACCTACAAATTGTATAAACCAATTAATTTTACCAAAATATTATTTTTGGCGATTTTTTTACTAAAGTGGAATACGTAAACTTATTTCTTATTTATTTTGTGAAACACCCTCTATAATATGTTCTGTTTTCCATATACCAATTTGTAAGTTAAATTGATTTGCAGACTTTAGCCCCGCAACATTTAGTCTTGGCATATCCATCAGTAAAAATCCCTTGAAAATCAAAACACTTACTTAACTAAATGAATTGTCTCATTGTTTCTTTTTCGTAGAATGATTTATCGATAATATTCACGAATGAAGATTATAATCGTATTTTATGATTTATTATAAAAAAAAATGATGTTTTCAAGAGGAATCCGTTCGCTGTACGCTTTCTTCGTTCCTGGATCCGGGTAGCTGTCTCAGTCCCAGCCCCCAGGGCTGAGTTCCGTTTAATAATTCATATCATTAAATGGGAATTATGATTTTATATTTTATTCTAATTAAAAAATTTTCACCGAGCCGAACGCGTAATCAAATTAAAATGGACGCAAAAAAAATTTCAATAAATAGATAAGTTCGTGAGCTCATGTTTTCGTTAAATTCCTATCTACATACCCAACCGATATTTATATTTAAAAGTATTGTAGCTAGTGCGAGTAGTTAAAATTGTTTGTTCAAGTAACAAGTGCGTAATAACTCACTGTAGTGAGTTATGAAAATCCATGACTCACGGTAGTGAGTTACACTTGTTTTGTGCCTGCCGCAGGTTATGCATAAAAACACCCCATCAAAGTTGTTGAGAAAAAAACATTTCCCACGAGTGATGGTCGCAAAAAAAACATCATTTTAGAACAGTTTTTTGGTCGTAAACACATGCAAAAGAAGCCTGTCAATTTTCTAATGAAATTTTGAATGCTTTCATGTTACTTCCAGCAAATTTCAAGCTTTTTAATTAAAATATTGGTATATAGGCATAAGTATCACAAAGTGTAATTCGTGTTCTTGAAAGTAATCTGATTAAAAGATCAATCGACCGATTCTACGCTGTTCGGTTCGTATAATTGAATCCGTGCATAAAGTATTAATTCGTTTTTCGTTAATTACCCAACGCAGGAACGCATTGCATTAAAACTACGCTAAATATCTATTTAGTGTGCGAAATTCGCAGGCTGATCTCAGCCTGCGAATTTCGCACACTTAAAATTTATTAACTCATTGCACGCCGTCCTTTTTTGTTGTTGTGCTATGCGTCCGTTTTATTCGTCGTAATCAAAATAAACGATCCAATTAATTTGATAATTGCGTTTTGTCGTCGGAGTCTCTCGTACGCGGATTTTCTCCGTTTTCATTTTCTTGCATTTTCTAACTGTATACGCGTGTTTTTTTTTTATTTCCACCTGTTCTTTTGCGGTTGGGAATTTTTGTGTGCGTGTTCGAAAGACCGCATCCGTTTCAATTGCGACCGGAAATTACGCAGGTGGCCATATGATGCGTCATCATCTGGTTGGATTTAATTTTTCAAACATTGATTCGTCGTCACATATTACTTCATACAGAGTACATAAAAACGCTCCCTACTTATATCAAAAGCACATTGTCGACCGTCAAAAAGAAGTTTATCATCGTCTAATTCCCGCACACATTTAACAGTAAAATGATTCTGATGATGAAGGTAAATAGAAACATAAATTCTCTTTTATCAAATATGCAAATTTGCGGGTATAGTGCATTTCAATACACAAATTGATAATTTTTTCCTTAAGTACAAGAATTTATTGGAAAAGAACTATCTAATAATCACGCGAACAGGAACCCTTCGGTTGGTTATACTTAAGTTGTAATATTGTTGATGCTAAATATTCGTGTTTTTGGATAAATAATGTAAATATACATCTCCATGGTAGTGTTTACGTTTAAGAAGGTTGTGTCTACAATAATCTATCGTGTTTTGGTAACGACGATGATGGCGGCGTTGATGATGGTTGATCCTTGTGTAACATCCACTGGTATAGAGTTTATGCGGTGTCGTGTTCATCTTTTTGCTTTAGAACTAACTAGATCCAAACAAACAGCACCCTCGACCAAATTGTTATACCTACTATCGTGTTCGCCGACAAGCAACACAAGCAAAGAATGAATCACGAATAGGTACAAAGTATAAACATTTCCGCTTTAATTTATCTTCGCGGTTTTAGGAGAAAAACAATAATTTAGGAAAGCACATTTTGCTTTGTTTTTATTTTGTAATTTATTTATATAAAGAATAGGTATACATAAATTGAAAAGTTCTGATGGCGCTCAAAACATATAGATTTCTGCAATTTTTTACCTTCATGTATTATATTGAAAATTACAGAAATCTTTATATTTTGAACGCCATCTTAACTTTTCAATTGCACTTGTGACGTTGTGACGCACACTGGTCTGTATTTGTTGTGTTTAAATTGGAACGTCAGTAACGTGGGACTGTGACGTAAGTACACAACATACCTACTTGAGAAACGAATCATACTTGCCTTTGAACAATGCAAGATTGAACAAACCCGAAACTAATTTCTGAGTGTAGTATATATGCACCGCACGTAACCAAAGCATATTCCATTGATTACCCGCCATACATGTACAGAGTTATCAAACATAAATCACACCTAGTTGGCTCTGTGTAATTCATAAATTGTCAAATAGATGTCATTCATTTTGAATTGCGCTGTGTATTTTGGTACATAGAAATCAAGCCAAAGACGAACCAAAGAAGCAACCACCGAGTTGCGTCTCGTCGCGAAATGAGATGCCTTGGCGATGAACGATACTTACTACTATTAATCATAATCATTACTAATTAATTTTACTTGGTAAATGGTAAAACGGTGCCGAGCGAGAACGTTTCGTGAATTATTGTTAACAGACACGCATACAGAAAATGCAATACTGTTGGATGATTAGAGCACATTTGAATAGAGGGCAATACTTTAAGGCAGGAGCAACAGACTATGATAAATAATCGTTTTGATATGTTATGACAAAATGATGATTATTGTTTTTGTTAATATTGTTATACCCCAAGAGAAACAAACGAACTAGACAAGGTTATGTTCTTAACTGATCTATAGACTCCAGTCTCGCGTTGGGCAGTCTACATTTTAAGGTTTTAGTTTGTACTTCCCTTTAAGATTATTATATCTCTATGGGTAGGGTTCACACATTTCTATATACATATAGGAATATCGAGCAACCCACAAGATTTTATTGGTAAATGATATTTTTGTTAATAATGTTATACCCTAAGAGAAAGAAATGAACTAGACAAGTTTATGTTCTTAATTGCCCTATAGACTCCAGTCTCGCGTCACTAGTCTGTCCATATTCTTTTTGGCAGTCTACATTTTAAGGTTTTAGTTTGTATTTCCTTTTAAGATTATTATACCTCTATGGGTAGGGTTCACACATTTCTATATACATATAGAAATATCGAACAACCCACAAGATTTTATTGCTAAATGATGTTTTTGTTAATATTGTTATACCCTAAGAGAAAAAAATGAACTAGACAAGTTTCTGTTCTTAATTGCTCTATAGACTCCAGTCTCGCGTCACTAGTCTGTCCATATACTTTGGGCAGTCTACATTTTAAGGTTTTAGTTTGTACTTCCTTTTAAGATTATTGTACCTCTATGGGTAGGGTTCACACATTTCTATATACATATAGGAATATCGAACAACCCACAAGATTTTATTGGTAAACTGGTAAACTCTTGTGATCCTAAAAACTGATACTTGATATTTTGTAAGTAGGTATATTTATTTCCATGTAATAATCATAATACACATTCAACACTTGAAATCCCTCCGAATTCATTGTGTTCGTGAACGGATACATTCCTCCTAGCACTATCTACAATTTGTATGTAGCCCAACCCTTTGGAAGTAGAAATCCAGCGTCATAATCTCCAGAGATTTTACTTCAACAACGTATCTCCATCATAAATAGGATGATAAATATTTAAATGGAAAATTTGGATGCCTTAGCTCGTAACATGTATAACATCACGAAACAAAGTGTCTAATGATACATGTTACACATCCAGCAGCCAGCTACCACTTACACAGGATGAAGCACGTTCATTGGTTGTTTCCGTTTCATGATTTTCGAACAGCCACTGAGTTAATTAAGATTTCACATTCTACCTTCAACAATTTCATTACTGCTCGTTTATCATTTATTATAACTTTTCACTAATAGGAAAACAACTAAATCTATTATAATATAATAATTAAAGTTTTGATCCTGACTGCGGGAGAACAATATACTGCATTTATTGGTTTTTCGTCATATTGAATATTTTCTTATTATTTGTGGGATTTATGCATAAAGCAACAAAACTCGAGCAGAAAATTGTGTTTATAATTCAAAAATTGAATGAAATCGAAATTGGAATATAAATTTTTTCATCAATAAAATTTGGAAATTAAAAGCATTTAACCATGGTGAATCTGTTATTTTAATTGGTTTTAGTTTTGTTTGTGTAATTTAATATCTGCAGTTTTTTGCTGCAATATTTTTTGACTGGCCGTTTTCAAATATGGACAAATTATCTACGAGTATTATTTATATTTTTACCCGTTAAAATAAATACATTTATGAATAAGTTACATGGAACAAAATAAAACTGTAAATTGAAAGAACATCATGTTTTATTATCGAGCACAAACAAATTAAACAAAATTCCATCAAATTGGAACGATAATTGAAAGTCCCATTTTATACGAATAGGTACTTGTTTAGGTAAAATGCCTAAATACAATTTTCATTTACTTGTTGTGAATATTAATAATTTTATACCAACGCTGGGAAACGACGGCTTTACATAAAATGAAAATGAAAATGAAAATTTGTTCGAAACAGCAAATTCCGCGTTTTACGACACGAAAGGGGTAGATGTACATACGTACAAGCCAAGAGAAACCGACATGGTTATAGCCTTGTTATGTTATAACATAAATATAGTTTATAATTAGATTATGCGGTAGGCACTTTATGAAAATTCTCTAGTAATTTTACTTATTAAGTGAAATTTAAGCAATGAGCAATGAAATAATGTTAGACTAACGAAGACGAGGAGTGAAGGCAAGGCGTAAGTATATAAAAGTATATAGGACTTGGGATATAATCGCTATCATTAATTAGATTGAACGAATACGTCTTAATGGGTAGTCTTAAAGGCTTTCAAGTTATTTTCTACGCAGTTCTCTTCAGTAAATAATGCGCTCAGCTCTATGGATCTCAGCCACAAGTTTTTCATAATGATGAAGTTGGACATAAGTATAAGAAATAAAATAAACAAAACATTGAAGTTGCAAACTCGTAACTATAATCTTTTTACTCTCCGGCCACATACCGAAGCTATGTAGGTATAGGAAAGTTAGGTGATCATGAAAAAAATTAAAGTCTTATTTTTCCCTGATTCGTGGAGATCCGTTGACCCCGGGTCAAAAATCGGCTTTTCGGTCTGATGTGTGTGGGGATGAAATTTGGCATCTGAGCAGATGACCATCCGGTTTGAAACTGGAGTAATTATATAAACAATATCGGCTGGTAAAGAAAGAAGCTATATTAGCTGTCAAATTATTAATTTGCGCATAACTCTCTAAATACTGATTTTAGCAAAAAACTATCTGTAGGTTGTCCGAAGGTGTTTCAACTTTCCTACAAGGTTCGCCAAAAAAATTTCTTCTACGGCTAATGGATTGGTAGATATGTGCTATACCATTTCAATAATCCAATAACAATCACCATCATAAGAATAGAATAGAACAATGCTGCTCCCATCACGCTGACATACTGAATTGACAATATAAACTTCAATATTGAAATTGACGTTAAATGTCATCGAAATTAAACAATTTCCACTTTACAATCATAATTACTTTTAATATAAATGAGTTCTACGAAATCGTAAAGTATATGGCCGGAAAGTTGTGCGATGAGAATTTAACGCACCGAATTTTTTCTTAACGCAAGAGTTTCCGATCATGAATCGTTCTAATAGTAGGTTAGGTACATAAATTTATGTTGTAATGAACTTGTATGGTTTATAATCCTTAACTAAATCCTTCTGTCAAAGAATGGCGCCATCTAAATCAAGTTGCATCATTATACTTGTAATGAATATTTTTTCATGTTTATAATCTAAAGGCGGGATCACACATGAGTTTATAAAATTAAATGAGTAGTTTCCCGCACTCTCAACATTTGGCAAACATTTGTTAGGAACTCGCTGTTTCTAGTTATAACGGGCAACGTAACTTATAGGGTGCGTTCAAGTTAATGCGGAACACGGCCATGATTATATTGTGCACGTGACATTGAACTTTTGCAACTTCAAGCATTATTAATGGATCAATGATTATCACTTCATGGAAATTATGTCATAAATAAGTTTCGTTTACAATAATGTCAAGAATGATTCAAACATCCGGTTTTCACATAAATATAAAAATAAATAGTAAATAGTCATTTCTATTTGAACACAAAA
>JARJEB010026478.1:0-21279 GCA_030264535.1 Liometoxenus newtonarum
AGATCTCGAAAGAACCCGAGAAATTCCGACAGTTTCGTTTTTTCGTTTTTCGTTTAATAGGTGTCGAAGGTGTAGAAAAAGCACAGTATTATCTTCGCGATTATGGCCATTATTCACGATGATGAAGTTTGCAGCCACGAGCCGTAAGCGAGTGGCGCGATTTATATAATAATATCGCTCATAAAATAATATACTATTATGCCATGGCAACTAGTAAAATGTGAATTTCATTAATTTGTGTTTTAATTAAATTTTCATACATAACCTATTTTCTGTGCTATTTATTAGTTAGGTGTATGTGATCATTTTCATGCTTGCTTTGCCAATTTCTTTCCTTTTAGTGTAATTCTTGTTATATTCTTTTCCTCGCTTTGTTTCATTCCGTTCTTTGAAATTTGTGCAGCGCCGTTGAAGAAGTGTGGTGGTAAGTTTAAAGAAACCCGAGAGTGGTATAAGTCTTCCTAAAGGAACCATCCACATTGCACTTTGTTTCCCTGTAATAAATAATTTTAGACGCATTAATTGTATTCTTTAAAATATTAATAAAGGGGCCGAGGGACTTTCGCCAATATTCATAATTTGGTCTTCGCGAGGGTCTAGTCCAATAATCAGGTGAGCTTCTCAAGAAATGTGCCAATTATCTGATAACGCGTGCTCCCGGTCCCGTGCATTTACGTAAATATTGGCAAATTGCCAATCAGGAGGATATTGTGGAACAGTGGGAACTTACTCATCCTCCCAAGGACATACATCGTTGCTCCTAGCCTCATCTCGTTCTTCTTTCCCGTCTTTGGCATCTCTTTCCTTAATTTCTTGGGTACCTTTCTCGATAATTCCCTCGCTCTCATCATGGCTCATACAATACAAACTAGAAGTCTCAGGCGGATGTTCGCTGATGGGCGACTCACTGTCAGGTTCAGCCAAAGGTGCCAATGCCAATTGATTCGTACTGCTGCTACTGCACGGTGCTTGATCAATTTTGTTGATGTCGAGCACATCAAGCGGATTGACCACCACGATATCTTTACTAGTGATTTCTTCAACCGTTATCTCCTCTTGTTCTTCATTCACAATTACCTCCTGTTCCGGTTCGTTTTCTTCTATTGACAGTGCCAATACCGGTGCGGACGTTGACGTCACTGTCGTAGTCGTATTTGTTGTCAATATAATATCTTGATTCTCTTGATAGGTTGTAGTATCGTCCATGACCGAACTAACACTTATGGTGGGAGCGTTCGTCGCTCCGGCGACCGAAAGACTCTTTTGAAATGTCTTCGTTGACGACGACGTCGGCGTCGCCGCTTCTTCATTTTTATGATTATTGTCCGTATCACCACTGCTTATTGCTGCGATTTGAGATAATGGAGGTGTACCGATGACACTAGTCCCACATGTGGTACCACCGGTGGCGGCAGTTGTCGTCTCTTCATATGCCGACACGGTGCGCCTGTCGATCGGCACGGACACGGATGCCCTGCGAGGTTCCAAGCACAATGCCGTCGACAATTTACGACTGCATTTACCACCGTCGAGGGTGTTTTGCTGCGTTAGGTGGCTTTTCTTCAGGCGGTCGGACACTTCCTGCACGGCGACGCTGATATCTGAAGACGAACTGCCCGAATCCAGTTGGGCTGAGTTTTTGCGAGAACGTGGCCCTGATTCCCATGGACAGACGTCCTCCGAGGTGGATGCGCCGGCCGTTACAGCTATACTTGGTTTCTTCACCCTGCACACATTCAATCGCATTAATTCAGATATTTGAACAAAACACCTAAAACAGTCAGTGAATAATTTTAAAAAAAGTCAAATACGTTGGTTACGAATACTTTGATTAAGTTAAGATTAACAGCCAGGTGAGAAAAGTTATATTGACTAAAATCAGGGATGGCATGCCGCTTTCCAACGAGAAGAGAACAATTAAACGTTCATACCATGAGGGTGCAGTCAGATTCTCGTCATAACCTTAAAATTTAAAATTATTTCAATCTGCTTATGAATCATATTGGCGAATAATATGCCATTAGTGCATTGCCCAATGCATTGCTTCCGATAGGTATGCCACTGAGAACTACTCAGAGTAGTTTTAACCTGATCAAAGTACTTTCGAACTACTCAAAGTAGTTAGAATGCACTCAATTGGTACATTCGGTGCAAAAATTATTGCACCCAGTGCATTGTATGCATAAACGATTACACCCGGTGCAAATGCCATCCCTGACGGAAATACGATAGAGTCACATAATTATGATAAGTTACAAGTGGTAATAAATTGATATTAAAGTTGAAATTTGAGGTTGAAGTTCAAGTTCAAAAGTTCTTCAATGGATTAAGTCAAAGTCCAGTGCAGATTAATTGATTTTAATGCGTTCGGGGCAACATTTTGTGCACATCAATTAATAAACGACTTCATGTAATGCATGCAGAAGACACCCAGATGTTTCCCATTGAAATTAATAACAAGGTGAAGTACGTACCCAGTTTCAATACAACAAATTATTGAAATAACAAACTGTGCGCTATTGCGCATGCGTATCACCGTTCTTTTTTTTTAATATACACACTGGGCATTCCAGAAATAGAACAGAAAAAGAACAGCAACAACATATTTAAAGAATCAACATAAAATCTGAGTGTTGAATATAGTGTGTTTGGTGAAGGTGTGGTGAACATATTAATTAGTTTATATACAAGTGATGAACACATAGCGCATCTTGTTAATAAATAGGTAGGTAGGTTGTTAATTACACAGCGACAGCGACGTCACAACACCTAGAAATCCAATCAACCATCAACGGTGACAAAAAGAAGACAAAACTTTATCATACATTAACATAAAAAACCAGTGATGGCATTTGCACCGGGTGCAAACCGTTATGCACCCAATGCACCGGGAGCAAACCTTTATGCACACAATGCACCGGATGCAAACCTTTATGCACCGAATGCACCGGGTGCAATTGGCGTGTTATTCGCAAATTAAGATTTTAAGGTTATGGCGGGAATCTGATTTGCACCTGGTGGAAACGGGTGAAAAACCGTGTTTATTTGCAGCGGTGCAAACCGGCTTGCCATCACTGTACATAACCTTTCGAAAGAATTAGTTACGAAAGGAATATAAGAGGAAAATAAATGAAAAGTTTAATTACTTAAAAGAAACAAACAAGTTAAACAAATTTTCTCTTTTCGGTTAAATTTTTTGAGCATATAAACGACGGACTTACGGACACGGAAATACTGTCGGCATTGTCGTCTTCGGCCTCGACTGACAGGAGGGCAGGTCGCCCCTGTAAACGGTGTAAGCATGATCTCTCTAAGCGCTACTATCGCATCAGACATAAAAAATGAGCTGTCGCAAATGTGAAATAATAATTTCGCAGTGTTTTGTTTGGAATTTTTTAATGATGTACATGTTTTTTTTTTGCACTGTTATGGCCATTAGCTGGTAAAGTGATTATGATGGCTATGGCTACACTGATTTCAAGGAATGTACGTGCGAGTGTTAACATGGCTGCTTTTGATATACAAACCACTCTTAACTACTCAAAGTAACTCTAAACTACTCAGAATAGTTTCAAACTAGTTCTATTAGTTTAGAGTGGGTATATTGAAAGCAGCTGATGATGGCATATAAAAATACTTGACAGGTAGCGTAGGTATTTCGATTTAATATCATTTTCGACTTATATGCACTCGGTCAGATTTATGCACTCACTGCAGGTCTGAGTGTTCGACTTATAATTTAATTTTCCCCCAAGGGAGTGTCGAATGTTCGACTTATCTAGTGTATGTACTCAGTGCAGTCGAAAATTGCACTGAGTGCAAAACCAAACCAAACCTAAAGACGGTTTTGAGTTCAATGCAGCTGACGATGGCATATAAAAACAATTGACAGGTGTTTGGATTTAATGTCGTTTTCGACTTATATGCACTCGGACAGTTTTTGGCACTCAGTGTAGGTCTGAGTGTTCGACTTATAACTTAATTTTGCCCCAAGGGAGTGTCGAATGTTCGACTTATCCAGTGTATGCACTCAGTGCAGTCGAAAATTGCACTGAGTGCAAAACCAAGCCAAACCTAAAGAAGGTTTTGAGTTCAGTGCAGCTGACGATGGCATAAAAAAACACTTGACAGGTATTTGGATTTAATGTCGTTTTCGACTTATATGCACTCGGTCAGTTTTTTGCACTCAGTGCAGGTCTGAGTATTAGACTTATAATTTAATTTTGCCCCATGAGAGTGTCGAATGTTCGACTTATCCAGTGTATGAGTGTATGCACTCAGTGCAGTCGAAAATTGCACTGAGTGCAAAACCAAACCAAACCTAAAGACGGTTTTTAGTTCAGTGCAGCTGACGATGCCATATAAAAACACTTGACAGGTTTTTGGATTTAATGTCGTTTTCGACTTATATGCACTCGGTCAGTTTTTTGCACTCAGTGCAGGTCTGAGTGTTCGACTTATAATTTAATTTTGCCCCACGGGAGTGTCGAATGTTCGACTTATCCAGTGTATATGCACTCAGTGCAGTCGAAAATTACCAAACCAAACCTAAAGACGGTTTTGAGTTCAGTGCAGATCGTTTTACAAGTTAATGATCAAAGCGTTGACAGATCAACGTCAAATAATTTCGGTTGCAATCACATACGACGACTAGCATAGTACAAATTTCGGTCAAAATATGCATGTTCAGCTTAGTGACACTGTGCCAGGTGAAAAATTGCCCTTTTTCAGATCCAGTGCATGCCTTTACCTCCACTCGCCGAGTTTCGTTCTGCCCGAGTGCAAAAAGTCGAAAACGCTATAAGTGTTTATCATATGTTTAGGCAAACATAACCAATAAGTAATCAAAAATGAGTCTGGCTGTGAGTGTCAAAAATGTTTACATAATAATAATATAGTGGCATGATTTTGATGAAAAAATATGGAAAACTGTAAACAATTCATCCCAGCTTACCAATAATAATAATTCACGTCATAAAAAGCCAACATATGTATAGGTACGAGTAAACAAAACACAGAAACTGCCACAGAAACACATCATGGACAAGTATGCGTTTCTATAAAGATCCTATTGTGGTCCCACATTATTTTAATTTAGAAATAATATAATCTATAGATTTAATTCAAATATTAATAAAATATTGAATGTTCAAGCGCTTCTAAGCAAACACCAGTCACGGAAAATATGCAGCCATGCAGGTAGGTACATTTTTGCAGGAACCAATCGCAAAGTGTCATTTTGACATTGACGCGGACACTCAATATCATAATCAAGTGTGTCATCATTTCTCTTCACTGATTTGATTCGTTGTTCAAATTTCGCAAAGGTTGAACACGCCCACCAAGTCTCATGTTTGCTTAGAAGGACAGTATATATTTTAAATTATCAATAAAAAAGCCCCGTCGGCATTAATTGACTGGGTTTTTATTTTTATTCATAAAAGCCATGCTAAATCGTTCCTTTCTGCATCAGTCAAGGCAAAATAATGTTCATTGCTTTTATTGCAATTTTTGGCACAATTTGCCTTTCGCCGAAAATATTAGTTGATTTTCAAGTTGTAAGTGCTTGTTGTGAATTTAACCGATAGATTAGTAAGTAGATTGATTGACAGGTTACCTGTAGGGTATGTCGCTGAGATTGCTCTGGGAGTGCGAGTGCGGGACCCTGTTGTCACGATTCACGCCGGAAACGGCAAGTTCGTGCGCCGAACCCGATAGGCTCCGGTCGCTGCCGCGACGTTTCGTCAACGAACTGCTACCGACGCTTCCCTGCGTCGCCTGCTGTTGCAATAAAGACGCTGGATTTGGGGCGCTGCTCGTTGACGTTTTCTTTTTGGGTGGTCCAAAGCCAAAAAAACTGCAAAAACACTCAACGACATGACAAAGATTCCATGCAAGGCGAGTATATTAGAATTTCGACATAAAATAGATTAGATCCTTTAATACGACCTGCTTATCAATGTTTAGGTGGTTTGCAGCGTTGTTATCCAAGAAGTAAACTCATTAAAGTCAATTAAGTTACAAGGACGCATATACACGTTCAACACATTCCTTGCATACCATACCACTCTTTACTCCTTATTTCTATCTATGCTTATGCACGACATCCTTTAACAAGAACGAAGGATTCGAACGTCACGTGTTTGGAATTCATTCCACGTCCGTTTGCCGAGATGGGAATAAATTTGCTCTCCGTGTAGGTTGGAAGTGAGTAACCACAAGCCCCAAGGAGTCGCGGGTGGCGGCAAACGCAAACGAATGCGAATGTATTTTTTTAGCTACAAACCCACGCAACAGACCCACCAACAAGGCCAGAAATCGTTCTTGCATTTCAAATGCGAAAATAAGTAAATAACTAAACAACAACAAGTATAGGTAACTATAAAATCTTTCACCATACTCGTAGGAAAGTCGATCTAAAGCTGAAATCAAGTTTTTTTTACCATTTCAGGGGTTTCCAAGATATAATCAAAAACGAAGTAAATAAAAAATTTCTTCGAAAATTTAAGTGATTTCGATAAATTGTAAGAAGTTAGAAAGTTTTCATTTCCTTTCTGCGTCAAAAACATTTTTCTTTTTGTTTTGATGTTGCTCATTAATTATACCAATTTCGACATGAAAGGGTTTTAAATATGCGCATGATGGAAAGTAATTATTCATCCGTCAACGATTTGCTCGGGAAACCGGGAATTTTGCGGGTTACCCAGGACGGCAATTTTAATTTAGTGCATGCACCTTTTTGTTTATGGCTTTATGCTTTCCAACATTAATTCGTATTAAAGTATGTGCAGAAAAAATAATTAAATGTATGTTTTAAGGTTTTGCTACGTGGATACACCTACTAAACACGATTCACCAAACGTCAAAGTTCTTTACCCCTAATATATCTCCTAAATTTTCTGTCCCAACATAAAAATAGACGTCAAAGGGAAAAGCTATTTTAATTTCATGAAAATGAACGAATCAAAGATCCTTTCAGTTTCCTTTTCCGATTTTAATTATTAACAAGTGGAAATAAAAATATATGGAAGTTAATTTGGTGTATTGATTTTTCTTTCGGTGTTTAGTTGTTTAGCAATTTCTTACCGTTTTTTCGCTGACGGTTGTATTCCAGTGGCCAACAGATTTTTATAGTGTTCGGATCGAATAAATCTCGGATAACAGTCCTTTTTCAGTAGCAATGTGTAGACATGTTCCTGAGCACAATCGAATGTGAATCGACTGGGCGTCTTCATCTCTTGATGAACGCGTTCCATTGTTTTGCCATCGATATTGATTTCGCATGGTGCACCAGGCGCCAAGAACTCCCTGAATTCGAATAACTCATTAAAATTCACTCATCACATCATGACATAAAAATAGAAATCAATCCATAACAAGCAACATTCATTTCACTATTCCCTATATTCATAGATTCGTTGAGAGCTTATAAATATTAATCAGTTCAGTTCAGAAAGATATTAATGAAGACGAAAGGACTTACTCAAAAATCTCGTTAACTTTTCGTTGTATCTGACTCTGAGCCGAACGCCGTAGATCGTTAACAGCCATCCAGAAACGTATATTTTCATGGCTGTACTCCTTCCGCAAGTAATTGGTGAACTCTTGTAAACCGGTCGGATCGGAAACCAGCTCCTCCATCGATAGACCCCAGCGTTTTACACGTTTTTCCGTTGGTGCGTCAACCCTGTTCAATGAAAATATTAAATTAACAGTATAGTTATAATTACAGATTCTAAATCTGAACGCCTTCCAGAAGTAGGCTACTTACAGTGGACCATTCAGTTGCCAGAATGTGAGATCTTCGCTGACCCATGGATTGGAAGGTTGGGTGCCCGTAATTAAGGGATCGTATTCCGAATAGGTTTCAACGTATTGAACCATGCTTTCCAGTGCTTGAGATACTTTGATTCGAGTACGAGACAAACTGTTTTTCAACAATTCGACCTGGAAAAATAAAATACAAGAAAATTAACATAATTTTTCATGTAGGTATATATATTTTTTATATATAAATGTCCATGGAAAGTTGTATTTGCGGGTGGGGTAAGGATCCTATAGCTTAGCACAGTGTTTCTCAAACTATGGGGCGCGCCTACCTACCCACCTGCGGGGCACAAGAAAATATAATTATTCAAGGAAAAGTAAAGTGAAAACAAAATAAATTGCACCGTGTTGACGGCCACGACAAAAAAGTTTGAGAAACGCTGGCTTAACATACAAGAAATAGGTTGTGTACAGCAATTCCTTGTTACGGCATAGTTAGTTCCAGTTTTAACTTTGAAGAAAACTTTGTAGAGTTTATACCTTGCAAGTTCTTCAGTTATTAGATGTTGGATGTTGTTTTAGTAAAAAGAAAACTTTAAGACTCCCGTGCATGTAAATCATTTTTTAATCAGAGTCAGAATGATAAAATAATTACTGTCTTTCAAGTTTAAAACAGGGTAACATGTATTTTAAGGTATCCTCGTGTTTTCTAAAAAAAAAAGAAAAACCAATTTTTCTAACGTTGTTTGCATATTTTCTGTTCTCCACGCACGTATTTTAGAAAGAATTTCAAACAGACTCTGAACTCAGTTCATGGAAAATGTGATAAATGCACATGCGAATAACAAAAAAACGTTCCTTGAATGGAATGTTACGAAAGTCGACAACGAAAAACGAATATATTCACAGAAGAAAAGTGCCAAACCAAAACTGAAAATTTGCCTTATACAAAGATGTAATTTGAAGTTTTCTTGTATAGAAATTCAGATTTTTTTGTGAAATCTACTTATACGTACGAGACAAGGTACAAAAACATGATGAATGGAATAAAACTTGCGAATTGTCGTTCTTGATAAGTACATGGAAATAAGAAATAAACAACGAAGGAAAATGAGATCGTCCTTGGTGTTGCTCGGTTTTTGCTCGCGTGTATAAAACATGTAAATGTCAATAAAAGAGAATGGCGTTCGAGTTGATTTGAATGCTCTCGGCAACACCGGAGACATTTCCCAGATGTATTTCTATTTGTTAGTGTGTTACCAGTTAGCACTAAAGTTACCACCGATACGAGAAGATGAAATAGAAAAAAAAACAAGGATTACCTTCGGGAATCGGCTGAAGGAATAAAATAGCGGAAGGCGCAATTAACAGAAGATAAAACATGAAAAGATAGATTTATGTACGTGGTGGTCAAGTTTATGGGCATACACAAACTTCAAATTCATTTTAGTTTTTATTTTTAATATTTTCCAATATAGCTAACAGATCTTCATTAAGGTTAATTTCTGTATTGCGATTTTGCGATATTGCGAACTATCCATTATAAATGACATTATTGACATTTCACAATGACATTTCACCGACTAATTCAACCAAAAATCTCTAGATTCAATACCAGTCAAAATCGCTACATGGAAACGATTCTTTAAACTAGGTTTTTCGTGTTCGAAACACTTGTGTTATTTATGTTTATGTTAACGTTTTACGAATAACATTATTGACATTTCACAAGGACAATTTACCATCTTAATTCAACCAAAAATCTCTACATTCGGTACCAACCTAGCCTTATTGAAGATTTAGAAATCGCTGCTTTCTTCAAATGTCGCAAAATCGCTACATGGAAACGCTGCTTTAAATTACGCTTCTCGTGTTCGAAACAGTTGCATTATTTATGTTTACCATTGTTACCAACGTTTTACAAATGACATTAATGACATTTCACAATGACATCGCACCAACTTATTTTAAGCAAAATTCTACAGATTCGATACCAACCTAGCCTTACTGAAGATTTACAAATCCTTGCTCTCTTCAAATGTCGCAAAATCGCTACATGGAAACGCTGCTTTAAATTACGCTCCTAATTCAACCAAAAGTCTCTAGATTCGTTACCAACCTAGCTACCCTTATTGAAGATTTACAAATCGCTGCTCTCTTCAAATGTCGCAAAATCGCTACATGGAAACGCTGCTTTAAATTACGCTTCTCGTGTTCGAAATAGTTGTGTTATTTATGTTTATGTTTACCATTGTACCAAAGTTATACAAATGACATTATTGACATTTCACAATGACATTTCATCAACCTAATTCAACCACAAATCTCTAGATTCGATACCAACCTAGCATTTTCGAAGATTTACAAATCGCTGCTCTCTTCAAATGTCGCAAAATCGCGACATGAAAAAGCTTCTTTAAACTAGGCTTCTCGTGTTCGAAACAGTTGTGTTATTTATGTTTATGTTTACCAACGTTTGTGGAGGATTTACAAATCGCTGCTTTCTTTAAATAGCGCAAAATCGCTACATGGAAACGCTGCTTTAAACTATGTAACTCGTGTTAGAAACAGTTGTGTTATTCATGTTTATGTTTACTAAAGTTTTACAAAAAAAAAAAAAATGAAAAATAATCTTGTTTGCATGAACTTACCTCACGTTTACCATCTTCAATCGTACGTTTACGAGTTCGATTGCCGTTTCGACATCGCGTTGGTACTGGACACTGCTCCAAAGAACTGACCATACCTGGAGGCGGTCGATGGACCCGCCAATATGCACGCTCCTGAGAATCGCTCACGATCTTATCACCCTTTTTCAATACTTTCGCCAATTTCACCTAAAACAAAGAGAAAATTAACAAAAAGGATTATACAAAACATTATTTGCAATGAGACATAAGTGACCTTGACGCAAGTAACTAACGCCAACAGAGAATTGTACAAGCTGATAGACCAATCAATCACTTGATTTATTAGCATCTTTAACAAGTAGGTATAAGTTTGTGCTAATGGTCTAAATCAATTAGTAGCTTAGTAGTTGTAGTTAGTACGCATAAAATTATACTAATTAAAATTGTTGCAAACCTTGCATTGAATGCATGAATAATTATGTTTTATAAAGTGACATCATATGTGTAAAATGTAACCAAACTTATCAAAATCAAATATATGTAAAACGTCAACACCTTCGACTGTTTCTTGCGGATTTTTGGAGAAAATAATTGTAGCACTTTCACCATTTTTAATAGATGTTAGTTAAATGCATTAACAAATAATGAAACTAACGGAATAATGAAATTATTGTAATACAATCAAAGACCTGGTAATCGTAAATCGTTTTAATACTGCTGACCCGCTGCGCAAAGTTATTCACAACAAACTGGTTTATTGTTATTAGTCATTCCCATTCATATGTATGTTTAAATTTGAAATATGTAATTCTTATCATTATTTTCATACAAATTTTTAATCAATCTTTAAATATAAATGTAGTTGTAGCAATGGCCTTTGGTTATTTTATTTAATTTTGAAGATTCGTGGAGATCCGTTGAAAACCCGAGTGAAGAATATACTAGATGTAGCGTAGTCAACATTTGTTTGGGTCCAACATATGCGAACTGCTCTGCGAGAAGGCACGATGACAAATTATTGATGACTGAACAGAATGGTAGATATTTAAAAAAATCCGATATAAAATATAACTGTCAACCGGAAGGCAAATAAGGAAAAAATGGCAGAAAATCTCAAGTAATTATGCAACTGCACATACATACATAGCGCTGATATAAACTAAAAACTATAATTATTTAATCGAATTAACAATTCGAAATCCGAAATGATTACCTATCACATCATTATTCCTATTCAAATACGAGTATCGATTTGAATTGTGTAATACAAAATACCGTAAAATACTACACTTGTCGCTTCGGCACAAACAAGAGTAATGAAGTAAAGAGTAATGTGACGGGATCGAGACGACCAGCGCTGGACCGTTTTTTTTTCGGTGACAAATAGGAAAACAAACGTTTATTAATCTAGATCCAGGAGGACGGGACTGACATACCTATAATTTAAATTTAGGACCAAATAAAATATACCGGGTGATCCATGGAAGGACGTCCATCAATTCAATAGATATCTGGTGCGCAGTGACAATATCTCTTTTTCGTTGTGTGGTTATAAATTCTTGGGACATAAGACTTTCGAAAGCAGAAATTGCGAATTTTCTAATGTGAATGTGAATATCACTAGATTAGACAAACATTCTGTATATTTACAACTTTACGAGTGATTCGTCCTAGTCAACAGTTGAGCGTGTCCCACTCTACCTTTGCCTGTCACAATCTGTAGCATGGAATAGAAATAGAAGTAACAAAACAGTCGTTTTCAAACTTTTGAGCGTCGGCGTTGCAGAGCACTGTTTGGGAAAAGAAGAGAGTAACTTAGCAACGCGTGAAGCATAGTTTAAGAACCGCTGGCTGTATCCTATAGAATATACGATGGAAAAGGATACGTAAGGATAATAATGGATGACTAGAGAATAGAACCAGGATGGTGTTGAGAATATATCGAATCGTTGTGGAGATGGTTTTAGGGCATTTTTTCGTATTAGTTTCTTTACTGTTTCGTCCTGCCAAGACCAACTACATAAAATACTTACTAAATGTGGATCACCATGAAAAACAACCGATGATAGTTTTTAGGCCTAAACAAACCCATGAAGCTGACTGTTAACAAGATTATCCTTTCTTTTCTGAATCGCATTACAATCATGTCAGATAATTTGCAGAACAACTAACATGGTTACATTAAAGTGGTTTATACAGTTCATTTTTGTGTAAAATTTGCAGCACGAAACCTATTAACACGGCGAAAACTTTTAACCAAGTAAGTCCCTACGGGAAATATTTAAAAAAAACTCACTGTATACCCCTACAGAAACATAAAATGTGGAGTAAAGGTACCATTGTAATGTTTATTTATTTGTTAGTTTGTTTGTGGTGAGATAACGACTGCCAACCGCAATTAACCAACCGAAATCTCAATTCCTTTTATTTCTGCGTATATACAGTGCGTTTGTATAAAGAAGTCCCCTAAGGATTTAAGTGGTTAAATTCTTAGGTCATGTTAATGGGTCTACTGCCGCAATTATTACAAAGCAAAAAAAAATCACGCTCCTCAAAAAATGGAAAAATTTGATTATTTTGTGGTAGCCAACCAAACTGACAATTTGATTTTAATGCTGTTTAAATTGTTTTCAAGTTATAAGATTTGTGTTAGTGTTAAAAAATATCAGAATGTGTTAAAAATGGTACAAATTAAGAGTGTGACTTTTTACGTTGTAAAATTTCCATCCATACGGGAGATCTTAAAAAAATGCACTGTATATAGCTTAAACTGCGTCTCTAACTTCGAATTTCCAACGTTGTAGGTATTTACTTGTATTAAATGTCGCATGGCACTGTACCTAAATGTTGATGTTTATTTATGTGTTTGTGTTGTGTTGATTTTCCGTTTCTAATTACTGACGACCCGTTATTAGTTACTGGCCGGGTTGGACTATGGCCTGTGGCAAACTAAGAAAACTTGCAGGAGTTCGTTTCAGTCCTTCCATAGTTGTTAATACATTACCATCAGTTTATGTATTCCAAGCATTCCTTGTGGTTTTTGTCGAAAAGAGCAACGATAAACGAACGAATGGAATGTTATGTCATTTAATCTAATTTGTAATGCGGCTATAAGCTATAATTGGAAAAGTTGTTTTCCTTATCGTCATATTTGTATATATGATATGAAGACAGAAAGGCAAATGAATAAAGCACTCTCAAGCAAAATCAAAATAAAAGTAACTTGAAAACTTTTCCCACATTTATAAGAGCAACTCGGTAGGGCATTCTGATGATTTTATGATTTTTATGATAAAAAAAAACAATAAACGTAATAAGTAAAAGTACATTTACATCACAAAAACCTTTGTAAGAACTAATCAAATATTAATATTAATTTTTAGAACAGGAACTTCTTTAAAACTTTTCAGAATTCATGGAAACATGCAGTTGTGAATATTTGATGTTGAGTTTTCAGTCTATGTCAAGGATTTTTTTTTTTGGCGTGATGAAAAATTGAACTGACAATTTTGATTTTTATCGGACAAGAATTACTCGATGATTTAAAATTAATCACTGATATCCGACACAGCGACAGGCAATTTGATCATTATTTATATAAATTTGCTGATATTTGAGACGCCCCCGACATACAAAAAAGCATACAAACAGACATGGATTTATTATTTTTATTTTATACAAAAACATCCTTCTTGACTCGATCGATTTTGTTTAATTATAATTTCCTGTTACTTTATTTCTTTCTGCAAGACATTCTGATTGAGTCGAAATATTATCAAAAGTTTCACGTTGTAAGAAAGTTGATGGAATGGCTGAAACTGAAACAACAAACCTTCGTTGTTTCTACATTAAATCTATCGATCAAAGTCAATCTAGCAGGAAGTAACGAACATTATTAAAGACAACAATGCAATGGTTCAGATGATTGGGTGTTTCAAACTGCTTTACCTACACTTAAGAAGAATGAAAGCATTAAAAGCTTAACAAAAACAGTCCAGGATGATTTTATTATTTAGTTTTTGTTTTAATGGACTTCAAAAATAGTAAATTGCATGATTCATTTGTTGAAAGGCGGATTTCCACTAAACCAACAAAATAAAAACTGAATTTAGTTTGTAAAGACTGTAACTCGATTGCAGAAATTTTTGGTTGGTGGTGAAAGTTTTTTTTCTTCTTCAAAGAATCGTAGTAATAAAGCGGAAATTTAGTGTGGAAATTCAGTTTCATCATGTTCACACATAAAATCAAAATATCGACGTCAGATGTAGACCCTTCATCAGTTCACATCTTCCGCAAAATGTTCCTACGCATTTCTTAACTCACAATATAGTAAATGATCTGTACTTAATTCTATATCTAAACTCAAAACCAATTCGAACATTGAAAGTCCGCCAATTTCATGAACCAATCACACAAATCATTTAAATGATCCCAACTTTCCCACATAGCATAACCTTTTCAATATAATGTTATTGGGACTGAATGAACGTCATTTATGATGATGATGCGTTCCGGTTCAAACCTTCAAGAACGCTTCAAGTTTCACTTATTGATTTTTGCTTTTGCTAATAGCTGCCCGTAATATAGATGACCCAAGACACTCTTAGGTCATCGATATTAGTAGCAGAAAATTGGAAGTATGGTGTTGTAAACCCCGCATCAGGAAACTGACAATGAAGAATGAAAAGTGCGGAAGTCAGATAATACAGAGACAGAGGAAAGGAAATTAGAAAAGGTAGATGCGAAAGATACGCCCGTAACGAAGTTTCTGATTACCTATTAATATTTTTTCCGTTTGAGTGTTTGCAACACACAAAATATGTCTACACTTTCTTTTCATATTTTCTTTTTGCTTTTTGTTTGAGTAGACATTGAACAAATTAAATGTACGCAATGTCGATGTTAAAATTCGTACCTGACTTGAGATCTAGACAACCAGTCGGCGCTGAGCGCTGAACAATCAGAACTCGACATTCAACAAATGTGAAGCCAAGTGACTCTCAATATTGGACTGTACAAAACCTGGGGGTACAGATACACTACTTCTACTACGCGCACTTGTGGGGCGACACCAGCGCAACGAAGTTCAATAGATGATTAGAAAGGTGGCAGCACTTTCTTAGTTTTCAACGAATTTTCATGCCACGAATTTTAATGCAAACTTGATTATCGTTAAATTTGTTCCAAACTTGAATACATTTATTGACAGAATGTTACTTTGTACTTGTATCTTCTTCATGACTTTGTCTTTCATGTTTCATCTCAGTTCAGAATAAAGAGGTAAAATTGAATAAAGTTTCATATTTCCAATTTACATTAAGCATTAGGAATCGTTTTTCCTTAATTTTAATTTCAAAAGGAATCAATTGGCATATTGTTCAATTAAATTTTAGGATTTTATTTAATTCCTTTTTCCAGCTACCTGAACTTTTGAAGTTGAAATTGATTCTTTTTGAATAGCGTAAATGAAAAGAAGGGAGCAATGGGCAGAGAACGGGGGAAATGATGCCGCCGGAATTGTGCAATTAAAATTTTTCCATTCACTCATACGAATTCTGGATTTATTATACCCGTATTTTCGCATGGTTAGTTGACAAGAATTCTAATTTGAATAAGAATAATAACTAAAAACATGGCCTACAACTTGTGAATTGTACAGATCGCAAAAATCAATAGAACTTGCTTTGAAATTCATTCGTGAATTGTGGAAGTGGAAATAAAAGATAATTTGTTGTGGATGTGTGTGAAGCACACCCTTCCTTCGGTTCGTCTATATTTTCAAATTAATTATTTATTTGAGAGACACAAATTAATTTAATATGCGACACTGACTCAGAAAATTTCTCTCCGGCAGGGAATCGAAGCACACATTCATGGCTTTCCGGGCCTTGCTCTAAACCATTAAGCTACGGAGCAAAGAGAAATCATCTAACTACAATAATTCAAAAGAACGGAAACAGTTAACATTTTTGTTAATTTCCTTCGCTCTTGAATTTGGCCTGGGACTACGTGAACGTTCAAAGTTTTCGTTTAAGATTAGCAAACGAAAAAAGTATTAAAAGTGAATTAATTAAAAGACTTGGGAACAGACTGCGTGAAAACTTTATACATTGCAAATTGAAAGCTACCTAATTAATACCAAAGTTCAATTATGCACAGAATGTTAGTCTATAGCGTCGAGTAAAAATTAATAAACCATGTTTTTCTTTCTAAACACAACCGAAAATATTTCATTTCAAGTTTGTTTACATTTTAATTATGAATTACCTTTTTACTTTCCAAAACTACCAAAGGTAGTTATAGGAAAGTATCGGATTCACCACAAAAAAATCCATGTCCCGCTTCCCCGAATCCGAAAAAATGGTTTTTTGACATGGTGTCAGTGTGTGACCAAGATTCCAGCCGAACTGAGCGTGAGCAAGCGATCGGAATGAAATTTGGCACGCAGCTTCAGTGCCGTCATCTGCCGACTTGGTGTAGAATTGAGCAAAATCGGTTGGTAAAGAAGGACACTATACTTGAATGTCAAAAAACTGGCAAATAAAAAATACTCCCTTATATAGAGATTGCAAATCTCTACATTTCAATCCCTTTGATATTTTCTCGTAGGATGCGTAGTTTATGAGATATTAATTACTAAAGTGAACAAAATTCCAGTCAAACCGAGCAACTTGCCGAGATGAAACTTGTTAAAATTGAATTATTTCGCGAAATTAAAAAAGAGAAGCTGAAATTTGCACATAATAATTCATTGATTTTCTATTAGTTCCTTTTCCAAGCATGAATGAGGATTTTTATGAATCTGCTTTTCAAACTATAACGCACTTTTTAGTTTAACCTAACCCACGCTTTTATTTTCATCATAAACTCTTTGTCATAAAATTTAGTATCAACTTATCAAGTTAATAAAGTTCATTTCGCCTAATAAAGAATGCGCCTTCATCAATATATAATCCTCAATAATGAAGCAACAAAAACTTTTGTACTTTGTCGAACCCTTTTGTATTTCAAAGTTCTTATTTTCTTGTTCATTAATCCCGTTTAATTGCACTGTGCTTTTAATATAGTTTACTTCCTGATCCAGTCCTTCTATGATGTGTGACATGGCATTTATTGTCCTGGCAAAACTGAAAGGAACTAACTGATTCCTGTCAAAGTTCCTGTTTCATGTTCACATTTACAGCGAACTTAGTTACCGATTGGTCCTTAATTCCTTTTGAAAAACTTTTCAACAAAAGCAACAATGCATGGATCACAGGGGCGGATTGAACTATGAAATCGGACAATATAATTAGCAAAAAACGATAGAAGCGACCCTCCCTCAGAAAAACAGCCCGATCGCCCGGTGTCTCAAGGATCATGTCATTGTAAGTAATTGAATTTGTTGTATTCTATGTCACTGATTGTCCGCCCTATAACAGTCAATCAATGTT
The DNA here is from genome assembly GCA_030264535.1 of Liometoxenus newtonarum. Classification (NCBI taxonomy): domain Eukaryota; kingdom Metazoa; phylum Arthropoda; class Insecta; order Coleoptera; family Staphylinidae; genus Liometoxenus; species Liometoxenus newtonarum. The sequence continues at coordinate 17,831 of JARJEB010026478.1, forward strand.
TAAACCAGGTTTAAACTGTTCAAAGCCCTTCAGTAAAGGGTGTAGTACATACGTGCCAATTCAACAATAAACTTGCGTTACTTAACAGTTAACACAAAAGAGAATAAAATGAAAAAGTAGAATGTTCCAATGTATTTACATTTTAAGTTTTAAGTATTAACGTTGTCACGTTTGCGTTGAAAATCAAGGGTTTTATAGGTTTTAATTAGAATAATTCGAATATTTCTAAAGGTTTGTGCACAACTGACAATTCGACCGTTACAAAGGTACTCACAATAAAACGTAAAGCGGTAAAAATTTAAACGTTGCATAAGCTTTAAAAAGGAATATGGATGCGGCAACGATGACATTATTTTATAATAATAAGCTCTTCATCCTAAATCTCCTCCGTTTTAATCGGTTTAAAACAGATTCACACTTCCAAATTCATAAACATAACCTTGTAATAAGAATTTGTCGTTCACAGTGGCAGAGTCGGGAACGTGAACGCCAAACTTAAAACTTAACCAAGTTTGGTGTTAAAATTCGCGTCCTTACGGTCCCGTTGCTGATATTATAAAGAAAGACAACAAAATATAAATCCGTTACTTCAACTTTTTCGCGTTGATGCGTTGAGCTTCTCAAACCGCCCTTTACTTCCTTAAATTTACTGAACATTGGTTTTTAACGTCATTTAGCAATTAATCTTTATTTGGCACATTTTTATATTTGTTCTCAAGTTAAAGACTAAATAATTTACCAACGAATAAAATAACTCTTGGAATTTTGTATTATATCCGTTCATCCAAGAAATTTTTGTTTTAAAAGATTAACTTTCTAAAAGTGTTTCGTAATATACGAAATTTAAATATTTCTGAGTGAATTAATTAGAAAATTCTCGGCGGAAAAATCATTTATAACACAGAATATGCCTTACAAGGATAAGTTAAAAGTTATACACGCAATACTTGATGCGTTCTTGCGTTCAGGTTGTTATCCTTTTTGCTCAAAATTCCGAAAACATGGGAATAATTAATATGGTAAAATATATTACCTGTTCTTCAGCTTGCATAGTGATGAAATCCCATTTGTTTGCCAAATTTTTGCGTAGATTTCCCAACGCTTCCAATTCGTAATCTTCCAAACCGTGACGCTGTTTGTTACGTAGCGTGCGCTTCGCTAAATAGATTGCGTATTCTACGTTGTCGGGAGGACGATTTTGCCATGGCCAATAATACGGGGACTGAAAAAAAAACATCAATGTATTTCAGATAAGAAATAAAATATTGGCTTCAATTAAATTTTGATGATGACACTTTTCTGAAATTCGTGAAGAGTTTAATATTTTCTGAATTACATATGTAAGTTGAAATTTACATATATACAGGAACTGGATTAAATATTGAAACTGTTTTATAGGTATAGAATTTTAGATAATAAAATACCTGAAACCGATAGAGGGAACTGTCATCTTTAACGACCAAGTTCTTGGAGTCGCTGACCGGGAAGAAGTAACCATACTGACATAACTGATTGGCGATATTCAGAGCCTCTGAAATTTTACAAAAGAAAAAGATTACAAACAAAAGTTCACACCATCAGTAATGATTTTGGAATTATTTGCCAAAATATTAATTTACAATGTGGTAAAACCGTGGATTGTAGGAATAGAATAAAATACGCAAGGTCTATGTAAAAATTTGTACCTCGTACCAGACAAAATGTGTGAAACCATGCAAGTCAGTGCAACACTTCTAACTCACAATTTGGACCAATTAGAGTGCTTAAACGGTACTGCTTCCACTAGGCCCCCAATGCGGGGAGATACCGTCGCAACTTAGAACACGAAACGAAACGTGGTACAACAGCAATTCGTACCAAAGTCCAAAAGTACGAATTTTAACAAAAACATTGCGTATCTTTTTATTCCTACAATCAGCGGTAAAACTCACCAGATTCTTCAATACTGAGCCTGTCCATAAGCCATTCAATTAAGTCGTAACCTGTAACAGTAGAAAATTATCGGAATCGTTTTGGTATACGGGTTTGCACCGCACAATTTTGTAAATTAATTTTACATATGAAATAAATCGGTACGGATTCGCACCGCACAACTTTCCGACCATGCACACGACGATTTGGTAGAACCCGTCGATTGTCCACCCTCGTGCCTTTGGTCTTGTTTGGCAAAACAAGATCATTAACCCGGCCCAGGGGTAACCAGAGTTCACTTCTCTGAATCCACCTGGATAATTCATGACAGGCGCAGTTCTCGTCGCGGGGGTGAACATGATCGCAAGATCATGACTAAGTTCTGTCAAGGACCCTTCCTTGCTGGGTAAAAATACAATTTGTTTATTTCAATTTAAGAACACGAAGATTCAACGATTCAGAAAGAGTATCTCGAGAGTTCATATATTTTCATACCATAGCAACGTGCGTAATTGTTCCCTGTTTTCGGGATTTCTGAGGTTTTGGAAATTAATATCTTGAAAACTAAGAGTCTCACAAAAAATGTTATAAGAATGAAATTTTACCCATGGACTTAATATTTAGTCAATATACTTATACGCACATTAATATTTTGATATCCAAGAAGGTCCCTTCTTTACCGACCGAGTTTGTTAATTTTTACTTCTGGTCTTAGCTGGATACCATAACTTTCCTTAAAATACCCCCGGGCATGGTCAGAAAGCATAAAAATCGGCATGGATTCATACAACACAACTTTCCGACTATATGCACTGGGATCAAACTCGTCGAACGTAAAAGTAATTTTGATCGGAAAGTGGAAATGCCATTGATTACGTTTTGATATAGCATAAAATTTCTATACCATTTCCACTTTCCGATCAAAATTACTTTTGCGATCGACGAGTTCTACGAAATCGTAGTGGATAAGGTCGGAAAGTAGTGCGGTGCGAATTTAACGCACAGATTTTTTTTAAGTAATTTTAATTAAACCTTTATAACGGCCTCCTGTTCAGTTATTCATACGCGTTTTTGTCTTGCCTTTAACTTGCTTATTGTTTACTCTTTCAAGGAAAACATGAAAAGCGAAAAGAAATAAGGTGAACTTATGTAATATTAAATGTTTTCTTCAGTAAATTACGTGTAAAAATACATTTTACTTTGTCCTACGCATTGTGCCTTTATTCATGATTGTAAAACAACCTTTTTAGGGCCGGAATTAAACAAGAAGTAAAAACTTTTGGATTGGCTGGTGCTTTGATGTTTGATAAACGAGTTATAGCTTTCGGTCAGAATAATATTATTTTCACTTTTATACATGATTGGATATTTTATATTAAAAATTACACATGCTAACATTAAAATAGTAAATCAGATCGTAAAACACCACCTTTCTTTATTACGTTGGCAGTTTTGGTAAATTTTTTTCAAAAAATTTTTTTCAACAAAAAAAATTTTTGAAAAAAATTTTTTTTTCTCCAATCTAAATGAAATTCATA
>JARJEB010026479.1:0-11539 GCA_030264535.1 Liometoxenus newtonarum
TTTGACCTGGGGTCAACGGATCTCCACGAATCAGGGAAAAATAAGACTTTAATTTTTTTCTTGATCACCTTACTTTCCTATACCTACATACCTTCGGTATGTGGCCGGAAAGTAAAAAGATTGGGTGAAATGTAGAAAATATATACAAATGGGGCGCGTTAATTTCTAAAGGAAACATGTGCCAGCAGTGTGTCCGTCATTCAGTGCGGTCAGACACGTGTTTTGGAATAATTTATGTCAATGAGGCAATCGCGAATTGATTAGTTCAATTTATACATTATTCACTCATCAAAAGTACTCTAATAATTGATATGTACGAAAATATCCGATTAATTTGTCGTTTTTGTTTAAAATTTATGTTATATTAACATAATGATGTCAATCAATTAAAACAAATGTACCAATTCCAAATCGCCATTTATTTAAATGAATTTACAATAAATGGAATGGAAGAGAAATCCTTCAGGTCCTCCGTATCTGAACTTTATTTTACTTATCCTTATCCTTATCCTCATCCTTATCCTGGCTTATTATGTACTTGATGTACCAAGTACAGGAAAATCTTGAGGAAAAGGAGAAAACTATTAAAATTATATCTATAATCGCTAAAGGTATAGATTGCTTTCTTCAACTTATAAAATAAAATTTTTATATAAAACTATGTGATCGTAAAAATCCAGTTTTTATAGTTTTAAGATTTTATTCAAATTTCTCTTCTTTCCTATTATTTTTCAGATTTGCTCGACACTTTTATGGCGCTGTTATTGTTATCGGATAATAATCCTGAAAATCCTTATATAGTTTCAACCAGGGGGGCAGTAATCTAAAGAAGCCGAAAGTAATCGACATCTGTATGAGACGTGTTGAAATAAAAAAAAAAACTAAAATAATAATCTGCCACAGACCACAGTCAAAACCATTTTTGAAATTCTGTAAAAGTGGCGACCTCTTCTTTTGAGTGATAAATTTTGAATAGCAGCCTTTTACAGTTTCCTACTTTTGGGAATAGCTTGCTATTAGTTTTCTACCTTTTGAACATTTCACTACTTACCACCAGAGGGCGTTGAAACACTAGTTCCGAAGCTACCACAGGGGGCGTCACGGTCGAGGAGGACTTGCAGAGGCGCTGAGGTCCCAGAACCGGCTGTTCCCTTCTATTCACATAAAAATGAAATTATTTGGTAAATCGATGTACATAATTCGGATTCTATACATAGACTATTATAGAATTAAATAGATAAATAAGCGAAGTCATAAACCATCAAAACATCTCACTAATTTTTATCTCTGCTTAAAGTCTCCTTGATAGTTATTTGAAGCCCAAGTTATCGGATTATTTAAATTGTGACATCAAAAATATATGTGATGTTTAATAAAATGAAAAAGATTAATGAATATTTCTTTGGGCACCCTTTTTACACCCACATTATAAAGTTAATGTTTCACTTTCAATCATATGGTGAGCGTGAGCTATATCATTATTAACTTTAAAATCTCCCAAGCAAGACATGACTGGAAATGTTTTAAGTTGTGGGGTAACATGTTGGAAAAACAAAACAAAACAAACAAAAAATAAAATAAATGCTGAGGCTGACGAACAGGGAGTCGAAGAAATATAAATGAAAACAGTATAAAAAACTTCAATGGGTTGAGTAGCATGTTCTTCAATACTTCAAAGTTGACTTTCTAAATTTATCTAATAAACATAATATCCATGTGACAGTACATCATATCAATTAAAGTGTAACATGCATTAGCTGTGCGGTGGTGCATGGCGTGAAGAAGATGAGCATACTTATTCGTAAAAATATATAAGTTTTTTACATACAGCATGTTCATTGTTTACCTATAATTTCCTAACGATACTAATTTTAGTCAGTTGCTGAGGTGCTCATGGTACTGCGACAAAGCTAACTGCTCACTATATGCAACCCGTTGGACGTTATCGTTCGTTGCCATTCGTGTTCCCTTGAACTGGCTCGGTTTGGCGACTCTCAGCGATTTCGCGTCGAATGTACTGTGCTCTTGGTTGGGACTGGTCCTCCACCCTGCCCCTGTTACAGTACACACTAGCAAAATTAAGATGGCGCAATTTTTTATGTAACGAAATTAGACTTACATATTTTAAGCGCCATCTATTCGTTTTTCTTTTCATCAACGCTCGGTCCATTTTCTTGTCAAAGGTTTTCTCTAATGTGCTAAGCTCCTTATTGAAAGTCGAAACAGTTTGTATATTGTATAAAATGTAAACTACTTTGATATGTTTTGAGTTGTGGAGTTGGCTGTACGTTGGGAACCGAATCAGTGAAGTAAAAAACAAGAAGACTAAAAAAGAAGCGGCACAATTTGAATGAAAATGCACCGAAAGTGTACACCAAAGAACATGTTAGTGTGCATGATGTGCCGTCAAGGATCTGTCATGACATTTTGTGAAAAATAGTTGAACGATAACAACAGCTGATGAATTTGAATATATTTTTTTAATTTCTTAATTTTCAAAAAAAGATAAAATTTGTAAAATCTGAATTTAAAATCGTCACAATACTTTCTACTTGTCGCAGTGAGCCATGTGTTTGGTATTAATTAACTAACAACACGCACATTTCGACTTCAATTTCCTTCATTCGTCTTTTACATGACGAAATGTTCTTTCAACTTTATTGCCTGAAAGTGACACGGCTTTGTAGTTTCTTCTACACGAAATCTTTCTTGTTCGTTGTTAGTTTCAGTTTTAATTTTAAGTGCGGTAAAGTGTTTCGGGTTTAAGGTTGACGTAGTTCTGTTGTTAATTAACGCTCTAAATGAAGTAAACGACAATAAATAAAGCTAGAAAAGTTTGACGAGACAATAATGAGTATACATTACAATAAAGTTAAACACTAAAAAACACCGAAGAATTTTTATAATTGCATCATGGAATGAGACTTAGAAAGCACACTATTTTTTTAGTCTTTTTGTTAATTATAAGTTGAATCTTTTTGTAATTGTATGTAAAAAAAATATGATTGCCAGAAACATTCTCTATCGATCCCCAAAACCATTAAGACAGATTTTTGAGTTTCAGGGTTTCAATCGAAAGAGATGAATTTGTGGGATGTGGGACATTTTCAAAATTTGATTTGAAAGAAAAAAACTTGTACGCCGCAAAGTGTATGAAGTAATTTGATATTTTCCATCTTCTGACCTCATTCACATTTCTGTCCCTTTATGTGTTTTGTCTATGTGTGTTTCATTTACAAATTTAAATGCGTCAAGCAACCTATCAAGAAACCTTTTGCTTGCTTTGACATTTTATTATTGTAAGTTGTAAGAAGAAACTAAATTTCTGGTTCTGCTTAGAATTCTTTATGCACAAGAACATTGAAGATTGAATGCTATTATACTTGAATTTATAAACTCTTGATGCAGCATAAAAAAATCGGAGTGCATTGTGCGTTGTCGTTTGATAAATATTTGGTAATTTGATATGACTGTGATGAAGTAATATGTCAAACAAACTAAGCAGAAAGCCCGGACTTAATTTTTATTTCCCATAATTGTATGATTTTTAAAATTTCTTTGCAACGTTTTCTATACCTTAATTTTTCGGGAATAATACAATGAAAAACGGCATTGAAACTTTAAAGTAGTCACGCGATCTTAATTCTTAATGTGTTTTTTTTGTTCATTTGTGTATCAATATGTTTTCATGTCATTCGCGTCGACTTTAAGCTGAACCTATTCTTATACAGAAAAGTCAGCTTGAAATCTGTTTTTTGGGGCTTAAAAAGTCTTGTGTTAGAGCCGCATTGGTCACGCGGGTTGCCAACCCCTGGTATTGATACTTGAATGTTGTGAAGACGAAAAGAACATTCATTCACACGCATTGTGGGACATTTCGGACTATGGACAATAACCAATATTGTGGAACTTGATGGGCACATGGTCCAGAGGCCAGATGGATATGGTCATTTGAAATTTGAAGTCATTGAATGAGGATGAGGCTCAAGATGCCTTTCTTTATTGAATGGTTTCATGTTATTCATTCTTTGGTGAGCAGTTGTATTCTTTGCGCAACAATAAGTTTCTAGTAGGTACTAAGTAGTAACAAATGACTTGCCATTGAGATATAAGAGTATATACTATATAGCACAATAAGAAAATGTGTTTGGAACAATTGAGTCAAGAGCCTCCGAAGCTAACATAACCTAAAAATATTGATTCACAAGCTCACAAGTCTTATGATTTCGCTTTAACATATCTTCTCTTCTCACCTATATCTATATGATCACCTGGCGTTTATGTCTTATTTATTTTAGTTGAATGTTTGCGTTTGTTATGTTTGCATGTTCCATTTATGCTTTTATGAAAGGGCTTTTTATTTGCATTTTGCATCTTTGAAGAAATTTGTATCACTAGTTCGAAATTGCGATATAAAAAAACATACGGCAGGTGATAGGACATAGGAAACTTACGAAATAATACCGCCATTCTATCTGATAAACATGCTGCATTTTAGTGTTGACAGTTATATAAACATCGTTACGATGAATGTGCAACATACTTCGGATGCACCTAGGTATTTGGTAATTTTCCATCTTTGCTAGAACCCAAAAACCAAGAAAAAGGGAAAGCCTTGTAAAGAATATTGTACATACATAGGCAACCAACACAACGAACGTGACTTGACAAGTGACAGCACGAATACAAGACATGACAAGTGTTAGGGAGAAGGACGAGAAGAGAACAGGAGAGACCATAGTGATGACGAGACCACATGATAACTTATGTCTTAAGCAACGATTGTGAACTTTATTTCTACCAAATTATTCTAGTAGAAGAGATTAACCGGTTCTAACACAGCCATCAATATTCAGCCATCAATAGCCATATAATCCACAAGATCAACATATAATCCACATGATACACATAATCCACATCACCCTCTGAATTATCCTCCTGAGGATTATATGTGGATCATGTGGCTATTGATGGCTGTGTGGCTATTGATGGCTGGACGGGTGTGTTAGAACCGGTTAATCTCTTCTACTTATTCTAACTAAATCAGAAACAGTAATTAATAATAAGAAAATATCTGTGTCATCCACATCCTTTCGACCAAATCCTGAGAACTAAGTTATCAACAGGCATAATGCCACGAAAGCTGGAAAATGAATCACTTTAATCACTTTAATCAATACGAGATATTTGCCGGATTGTAGTAGTAAGCATGAAATTTTTGGTTTTCTATTTTCTATTTCGTATAATATAATTGTTCTAACCTAAAACTTAAGCTTCAAACAAGGAATAACATTAATTGAACACTCAGTTTATTGAAACCCTCGGTAGATTCATGTTTTCAAGTTTCTCTCAAAGCGTTTCTTAGCTTAGGTAAGAGTCAGTGCCACAAAGACACCTATTATATCAAAATTTGTGTACTTACCCGAAGACAGTGTAAAGGCGGATTTCCACCAAATTGACAATTTAAATTTTGCAGATTTTTGGTTGCAGATTTGCCAGAAGTCAAAGCCCAGGAGTTTCTTTTTTTCTTAAAACTTTCGACAGCAAATAAAAATACTTGCGAAATGATTAAGAATTATAAATCTCAACTCAGTTTCTGTTGTGACCAGGGCTTGGAACCGAACCCAATATCGACCCAATATCGACATAACGGTATTATTTAAATAATACCAGTAATTACCGGTAACTCTTTTACCAGTAAAAAAATTACCGGTAACTCTTTTACCGGTAAAGTAATTACGGGTAACTCTTCTACCGGTAAGAAATTAGCGTTAAAAATTATTAATCTTATATATTTATTTATATTTTATTAAAAGGATTAAAATTTTAAACATTGTGAACTTTATTTCTACCAAATTATTCTAGTAGAAGAGATTAACCGGTTCTAACACAGCCATCCAACCATCAATAGCCATATAATCCACACGATCCACATATAATCCACATACTACATTATTAAAATACCGGTAATTTGAAGAGGTCACCGGTAAATGAAATAAATTTTTTAAAGGTTCCCATATCGGTAAAAAATAACGAAAATTTAAGAATAATAACGTTTACCGGTATCTTTTTTTACCGGTACTATTTACCGGATCCAAGCCCTGGTTTTGACCTTTTGACTTGACGGCATGATGGAAATTCATCTTTACATTACTACATTTGTGAAATCCACCTATCAATATTTTCTCTGCTGTCTTACGGTCTTACCTATGTGTAGACTCATTGTGTTAAATTTATAGGAATACTATGCCTAATTGTTGTCGGTCGGAACTTATAGCTGTTACAATTACAAGACGTGTATCATGCATCAAATGCAAGCAAATATTAAGCAAGTATTATGAATAGATAATTCACTCACTCACTCACTCTGATATGAGAATGAGTTCCCCTGCAAATTTTTTGATAAGGGTTTATCAATTAACTAAGTTACTAAGCCTTTGCGCATATTGCATTTTGAGTGTATGCCATTAAGACCTACATGATGCATTTCTGCAGTTAATTAGTTAATTAGACAATAAGTCACTGAACAGCCAATAATTAAGAGACTTAACTTCAAGTTTGGCAAGGCAAGGCAAGGCACTATGGTGATAATTAAGTAGCATGCAAGTAGGTATAGCGTGAGATGTAATAATGATTTATCGATTTATTATTAAAATTAAAATTGCAGCTTGCGTCATTTAAAACACACTTAACACAAAGAAAAAAAATGAACCAAATTGATTTATATTAGCTTTGTTCCAACACACGGTCAAATCAGTTCCAAAACCGGCAAATGAAGGTTAAGTGTCTCAAAAATTGTCGTATCATCTCATCGTCACTGAACTGAGGAGGGAGCCACCTTATGGCAATTTTTGAAACCATGAACATAACCTCGTGTTTCCAGATAGAAACACTTGTAAACCGATTTCAGCCAGGTGCATAAATCACGCATGCACAGAAAAAAAATTAGAAACCGGTTTAAGCATCATTTCCGAACTGTGTGTTGGAAGAAAGCTAATATTTTGAAATTTAATTATTTTTGCTTAGTTCTTTGTTATAATAATTTATAACATTTTAAAAAGAGTTGTGACCTGTAACATAATTTAATTTAAAATAGGTGCGTTTTATTGCTAATCAAAGTTGCACCCGTGAGACTAAAATGCAATAAAACGACTAAGCAAAAATCTTCACAAAAACGTGAAGTAACGCTAAAATGCGAGTTAATTCTGACCTAACCTCAAACCATATAATTTAACTGCTTTCACCCTCACAATCGAGAGAAAGAAACGTTACACTCCAGCGAGTGCTGAAGTTGAGTGAGTTAACGTGCAAAAGAACGCACCTAATATAAAATATTTGTTTTACTTTGTTTGGTATTATGAATTTATCATATTTTAATTTCTACATGAATTCTCTTAACAATTTATAATACTAATTAAGTGGGAATGTTCTCACCATTAATATTTCCATTTCGTATAGTATACAAACTTCAATTGTTTGTTAGTTTTGATACTTAGTCCCGTCTGTTAATCAGGTTTCATAACATCAATTTGTTGTTGCAATTATCATGGTAATATGCTTTATCTCAGTTAGTTAACACAGTGCTGTGCCTGCTGTTTGTTTTTGCTACACTACAATTAAGAATATTAAGTAAAAGGCAACTGTAAACAATAAATAAATTATTTCCGTAAAACGTTCTTGTTGTTATACTTATCCTGTTTCAGTTTAAATATTTGTATTGTGTTTGTATTGTTGTATTATATATCATTTCATTTGATTTCATTTCACCATTCATGATTTCATATTATTATTATTAAAACAAATTTCAATTTGCTCGATGCTTATACTATACCCCATCAGCAAAATTTAGTCGAACAACACAATAGACCGGCGCGCCGATGCATATTTAATTAGTGGTCTTATTGTAAATGCTACTACGTATATTGTAATAAATCATTAAAATATCCAAACGCGCCCCATTTTACTATTGAGTGTTCATTATTATTAATGTGTCCTTTGTATTCAGCACAATTTCAGGTCTAATGTGCGCAAATTTGATTAAAACAAAATTTTCGTGCAAAATCAAAAAGATAGCGATTGATAAATGTAGGTGAGATGACTAATTAATTATATTTATAAGTATATAATCAACTTACGAATTGACTTGAACCAAATTGCATCGAATGTACAAAATGAATTATTGATAATGAGACAGCGCTGGCTGAGCACTATAGGCCACCATGCGGGCGTTCTCCTTCGTGTTCATTCGCGTTAGTTCGATCTCGATCGGCGCGACAGCTGCTCGAGTTTCCTGTACCAGTATGGCCTCTTGCACCTTAGCCGTCTACCAGTAAGTACGTAAGCCATTATTCGGTATTGGATCAGAGGCACGCTCGTGGCCTGCGATCTCAGAACTACTTTGGAACCGCGCCTGCTGCTGTAGGCAAGAGAATAATAGCCCTTCTGAGGAACCGTCCGTGTTTCCTTGTAATTGCTTGCGGCCTGTGAAATAACTCTTTAAATATTGATTTTGCTTCAAAATATTGAATTGCAACATTATAACATTTATAGTTGTCTAAACATTTATAGTGAATTATTTTTGACTATATTTTTTTGAAAATTTGTTCTTTGAACGCTTGTGAGCCTAGTGTAAATTAAATTTGATTGAATTTAGTTTGCTTTAAACATCAGACGAAAGATATTGGAATGTGTTCGACACTATGCGATGACAACGAACAACACGTTGAAACGTTGAAAATTGAATTGAAATGATTACAAAATCGTGATTTTCCAGCTTCTCGCTCTCACACTGTGTTTACTCTTCGGTATATTTTGCATTATCTCTTGTATTTGTAGGTAGTTCATATACAAGTGTATTTTCATTGTATCTTACGAGAGAGGTGTTAATGTGGTGATGCGTTGCCATTGTTATTATCATTGTCATTTTCATTTCATTGAAATCTCAACCTCAACGTGTAAATAACAATCTATGAATCTACGCAATAATCGTAAATTCGTTCGCGTTCAACGTTCACGTATCTATCTACGGTGTGTATGATGAGTGAATATGTGTTCCATCTATTCATTTATCTATTCTATTCATTCACGTAATGAAACTTTTTGTCCATTCGTGTATAAATGATATTTACCCATATACATGGTGTTTCATTCAAATGTAGAAGTAAATCTATCAAAATATTCAAAACTGAAATAAACTAATTCTAAAGGAATGTTTTTTATATACTTACATTATAGATTTGTTCCAACACACAATTCGGAACTGCAACGAATTTTTTTATGCGCGTGCGTTATCTATTTATAGCAGTCCAAAATCAGTTCACAATTGTTTCTATATGTTGGAACGCGAGAATTCGCTGTTTGTATAATAGGTGACTGTAATTTGTAGGTTAATAAATAGGACAGTCAGCGTGAAAAAGTTAGACTGAGCTAGTAATTCGGAACTAATTTTCAATTACCAACATAATTTTTATTTATTCTTCGAAAATGGATAATTTTTTTAGGTTTTCCGAGGTACAAAGATAGAAGGTGCAAGAGTACAACAACAACAAGCAATGGTTTTACTTGTTATAATTTTATTTTAGTATCTTTAGTTAGTTGTCAATGCATTTTATTAATTTTTTATTAACAGTTAGTTCACATCATCAACAGATACTTCGGTACTTGTTAATTGTCTTCGGATATCAATTCTCATAAGAAAAGTCGTAAATTGTTAAAATTTAAAACTATATATATTGATTATAAATATCAATATGCGAGGCGAGATACTAATATTTATGGAGCATTAATTATATCGTGCTGATATGTTTATAACCACATAATTTACTACCAACAATGCACAACTGTCATTTACTCATAAAACACATACTTAAAACATAAAATAAAATAATAAATTGTATCAAGTAAAAAATAAAAATATATTTATGATAACATTTACTGAAGGTGAAGTTGAAATATTATTATTCGGATATGAGTATTTTTAAGAACCTAACATTTATTATATCTACACAACGAACACCTAATGAATTATCCGATTTTAAAATTATAAAAAATTAAGTTGAAAAAAAACAACAATTTTATTATGTTTATCGTCTTCATTCTATTCTTGAATTTTTATTTTATTTTTCAAATTTATTGACATGTTATTGCCATTAAGGATCATAAGTCATGAGTACCATACAACATTGCCATATACCTTTAGCGACTTGGCACTGAATGTGATTTTATTATGACAAGATTATTATTGTAAACGAGACGAGCTTCGTCATACTTGTATGTACACATCAATCAAATCAAAAATCAAAATTAAATGTAAAAATGTGTTAAAAAAGATATTCAATTCGCATACCTATATTTCGGAATATATTGTATAATCCGCTTGCGAATTTAATTAGTGTTGTATCAATCAAAGTCAGAAATTTTAGGAAATGAAATAATTTCAATTTTTTTTCTTTAGTATAAAAATCTATAATCACTGAAATCATAGAAACTGAAATAAATAATCAAATATTACCTACTCCTTTACAGACATCACAATCGAAGTTTATAACGCACCCTATACTTTTAACAACACACCCATGACATACGTCATCAATCGGTCTTTAGAGAGGTAACCGACCGAATCTCCATCACAAGTTTTTAATAAATTAAGATGAAAGTAATTGTGGAATTTTAAATATTTATTTTCAAAATGCTATTACAATATTTTTAATTTTAAAACAATTTTAATTATTTTGATTATACACACATTTTTGTATAATTAAAGTTCGAATTCGAAATTAATTAAACTAATTGTGAAGTCGTAATATAGAAATATAAATTAGTTTTGCAAAACTTTTGCGAGTTCTACAATTTTCGGAGTATTTTCACTACGACTGTCGGTCGACTCGAAACAATTTCATTGTTTTTGAGGAAACAAAACTGAACCTGAATTCTGCAAATGTAATTCAACGTAGTCGATTCGATTAAACTTTTATTTTTCTTTACCAATTTCTTTTCTATATATCTGCATAAAACAATATTTCAGTACTGCTTACAGAAATTAAAACACCTAATCAAATGAATATAAAGAAAGAATAAATTTTCTTTAATGAGTTTTCTTTAGATACCAAACTTTATTACCTAAATTATTTCAATGTCTCATCCTCAACCAAATTAATTATTTAATATAAATATAGGCAATTATATATTTTATCCACGATTGTATAGTATTAAAGCTATTATCATACTGGTTACACGATATTAAGAGGCGCTTTTACTCCCGCCGTGTTAAAATATATTAATCACTAGTGATTAATGGTTCGCGCTTGCGCACTTGCGCTTGCACAAGCAATCAACCGGTCAACATAGAGTTCCAGGTATATTTATCCGCCATTATGGAAAGCAACATGAGTACAGTGTAACGTTGGTTGCCTATAGTCAATCTAAATTCGCAATCTAATCCTAACAAATTCAATATATCAATTAATTTTATTCAATCGTGGATAAAGTATATAGTATACAATTCGGGAGTAATTAGCAGTAATCACACGAACGACAACAC
>JARJEB010026487.1:0-16117 GCA_030264535.1 Liometoxenus newtonarum
GTTATGAAATTGACAGAATTTCTCGGGTTCTTTCGAGATCTTAGATCATATAGATAAGTTAGATCGGTCACTTCAAATTCGTTAAATCTTGTTGAACTTTAATACGCGATCAATGTTATTTAATTGCAGTAATTTCTGAAAATCCATAACTCACGGTAGTGAGATATGAAAATTCAGAACTCACGGTAGTGATTTATAGGTACCATTAATCACTCAAAAAATGCTAATAATGACCATATACTAAATAGGTGTAGAAAAAATATTTAAAAAAATTACATAATTCTGTTTACACATAAGTATCTATATATACTTAATACGTTTTATATCAGGTAGAATTACACATTAATCATGATTAACTATTTCCTTCATGATATTGTGTAAAATTACGATTTGTTTTACGACGTACCTAAATGGGAGAAAAAATTTAATATTTTCCATTAAACTTCAGAAAAGGGCGCCAAATGCAGAATTTTTTTTCAATCTTCCATTTTTGCTGTTTAAAACTTGGATCTTAATGTTCAGTTGGCCAAATCAGGTCCCTGCATGTCGGAATGAAAAAATGCGAACACTTTTCCCTACAACAATGCAATTATGAAAATTACATATATTAGAAATAGATAATTCTAAAATTAAAAGTGCACAACATAGATAAAAGAAACTTCTACGCGTCAAAGCGTATAAATATTCTATAAACTTGACGTGAAGCTGCAAAGCGCAATTTATAAAGCGTCCACGATGTGAGTTTTTGTGAGATTTTTGTTTCGTGAAATCAATATTTCAACTATAACAGGAGTTTACACTCGAAAATAGTTGTGAGACACATTCTAAACTTTAATCTCACCTAACATCACATATTTTGTTACCAGTCCCTTTCATGTGAAACTCTCCGTTGTGTGGATACCCAAATTAAACCTTGCGAAGTACTTTGTGTCAGAAATTTGTGAGCCTTCCGTTTATTTCTTAGATTCAGTGGAAACACACCATCAAATAATTCTTTCAAGATATCAAAATTTCAGGAAATTTTGCTCTCATCGTGGACGCTCACCTTCAGAGTTCCTGAGTATAAATTCAGTAAAATATGATTTTATATACCTACTTACTTAAGATTTTATTGAGAACGGATGTACATTACATTTTATATCAAACCAAAAACCAAAAAAATTAAAACAAAAATTGAACTCTCTGGAAACCGTTGTTATTGGTCGTTTTGTATAGGTATACGCTGCCTTGAAATGCGCATGATGACGAACAAGAAGTACCTATAGATATATACCTACAAGTAGGTACGCAACGTCGAAAGCGAGTATTTAATTATGTGTCCTCCGGCTGAAAATCAGGACGAACGAATATCTACGGCATATAACTCACGGTCATTATATGTTTTTAATAAAACGCGATGCGCCCGTCTGGAAGGCTTTTTAGGGGGCGGCAGGCAAATGCGGCAGGTGACTCTCGAAAGAAGATACCTATAGAGAGAATACTTTTCAGCTCGCATCACCGTCTTTTGTTTTTTACGGTTTCACCCGTTGCTTGACTTGCTTTAGGCAAATTTCGTTTTGTGAAGCGAAATGCGGTGCATCATTGCATCAGTGAGTGCATATCGCCGGCTATCAAGAACACATCGAGATACTTATTGCCGATATCGTTTTTGTGTGAGCCGATTTGAAACCTTGATATAATTATCCCCTTCATATAAATAAATGCTCTTATGCAGCATAAAAAATTACCAAAAATAAGAGAAAAAGTTACATCACAAGAAAACAACAACAACGTGATAATTGTAATTAGTCGATCGAAGAATGCTAGTGTGGGTGGAAGAATCAACAAACCTTAAATTTTATAACATTAATTAAGTATGCTATAATCGCAATTAGTAATTAAGCATCTGCTTATAGATTATAATCAGGGTTGCTCTATAATTTCAAAGTTTAAGGTTAAACTGAAATAGGCAGGATCAGAAGAAAAATTCTAAACATGTTTGATTTATGTAACTTCATCTCATATGTTGTCGTCTGCAATTAAAATAAACTTGTTTTATTGTCACCCAACTCTAGTCGACTGTCGCCTCGTATGACTGGTCTGCGTAATACCCGCAGGTTGGACTGACTATTGGCGAACGCTTCGTTTCGATCACGCAAAATATAGAAACTCTGGAGGCGTCGGGCCGGTCTTGACAACAAGAACAACCAACTTGGTACAGAAACCAGCCTCCGTCCTGCGGCCATTAAACACGATCGCGATATACGCTACCAATGAATCGTCCTTCCGATCGTCGGGAATACAGGTGGGTGGTATGCGACACATTCCTATTGGTCGTGTGTCGTGCTGTTGTAGAAACTTTGCAACATCTAAAGCTAAACAAAAGGAAGAAATCATTTAAATAAGCATCTCATCATTATTTGAAGTTCTTCATAATAATAAAAGATTCTTCAATCCGCCTGAACTTTTGATAAAATCGTTTCAATTTCGCTTAAGGCTTAGTCTTTGTACAATCAAAAAAAAAAGATTTGAACCTATAGGATTTCGTGATCGAAAACATTTCAAGATTTTGAAGCATACGAAAATCGGTTTTGTAAAATCGATTTTAATATGAGGAATTAAATACCATAAAATATAGGTCACGTTCACCCTTTACCTTTACTTTTACCATAAGCATGAATTCTTTTTTGCAAACCAGAATAGTCATGCACATGCAGGTGGATTTGATGAACCGATTCTTTACTATCATTATTAGGATTTCTTCTGAAAAATGCGATGTAAAAGAAACATCAGCATGCAAAACAGTCACGAATATCCAAAGTCTGCATATAACAAAATATTTGGTGGGGTCTCGGGAAACAACAAGAAAACATTCGTGTCGGTCGTTGTAGGTATGATTATTTTCTGGATCGGTGTAATATGCGGTTGTATATAAGAACTCAAAAATTCCGAATATATGAAGAAGAGTTTTATTCTTCTATAGATAGATATGCTAAGTGAGAAGAACCAAATTAATAATAATAACGAGTTGGTAACTATATATCGTGCAAACAAAACTTCTATGCAAAATATATAAATACCATTCTAAGAAATTCCGAATAGAGATGAAAAATGTAGGTATAGAATCTTCAAAACGAAAAAGGGTCGATTATATTAGAAAATTACATGCAAATATCTTGAGAATGTGCTTACTTACTTTTTTCTCAACATGAACATTAAACTACTTATTAATAGATAGATACAAACAAAAATGATTGTACCACAACTATCTGTAATTTCTAAATTTTCAGTCCGAGTATACATACCTAATATTTTACAAATGACAATTATTTCTGGCGCCCAACTTAGTAGCAATATATGATTATTATAATAATTATATGCAGAATAAGACACTTTACTTGGAAACACATTAATATTTCGCAATGTCAAGTGGTTTGAGTGACAGCAATGGCTGGAAGAGATATTCAATGATTTTCAGAACAACCAAACCGAACCAAACCAAACCAAACCACTAGTGACTAGTAGATGCTAGTAGGTTAACAGAGACTAGTAGTGCAATAACGACTCGAATACTCAACATCTCCTCAGTCATGGACAGCTGCTTCGTCCTAAGAGGACTCATCAGCATGACTCTATATGAGGTAGACTTTAAATATTCGACTCGATGTAGGACAGTCGATGTTGCAGTTTTTAGGTAGCACATTAATATTTATCATTTTGTGATTTGTCTACTATCGTGTCATATATGTTGGGTAAAAGCTATATTTTTCTCTTCTTATCTTATCTTCATATATCTGCGGAACACGTATCTTATTAGTGAAACTGAAACTGAAATTTTTTTAAGTGCTGTAGATTTTATTAAAATATGCAATAAAGTTGACAAATTTGTTTCATTAGTCGCTTGCAGTCCACTGAAGTCTCCTGCGGTGTGGTATATACTTCTAGGCTACCGCATCGTTGACTAAAGAGTGGTGGAAAGAAAAAGAGCCGCAAGATGTTATGATGCCATAGCTTATTTAGTTGTTGTAAGAATAAATCATTTAAATGATTCTCCGCATTTACATAAAGACCATGCGCACATCATGTAATTACAATCAAGATTACATGTTATAAAACTCTTGTATACAGGTGTCACCAACATATACCAACAGAAACCCCTGCTTTTTATTATGGTTTTATACATTTGTTAATAAAATGTTGCCAGTTGCAATTCAAACATAATTATAACTACAAGATAATCATTTTAGAAATTAATTTTAAGATCGACGAGTTCTACGAATTCGTAGTGAAAATGGTCAGATGTGCGATGCGAATTTAACGCACCGATTTATAAGGACTGTGTATGTTTTTTGTTTTTCAATTTTTGATCAATTAGGTGTATTTTATAAATACGGAATTATCTAAGTAAGTGAATAGAAAGAAATGAACTGTTAGCGCATATTTTTGAACTGCTTGTAGTACCTATCTAGTTTAGTGTTAGGTTAATAAATCAAATTATATTTTTCTGTTTGAAGTAGCGGTAGGGACTGGACACTCTCACTCATGAGGAAATTCAAGATCCATTCTATTACGTCTCCTTGTGAGATATCCCGAAGGAAACAAAATTTTTTCTCCTTCATCTTCAGCATTCGTATATTTCTTAAATTATTCCGTCCACTGGATGCTGGGTCTTTAATAACAAATGTGATATTAAATCACTCTGATTTCACACCGTTGTCCTCTCTACAATTCACTTCTTTGTATGTACTTTCATACGTAAATGCACTTTTGTTCCAACAAAATAAAAATAAAACTATAAGGGAAAAGAAACTGGGGATAAAGGATGAACGTCGTAAATAACACTTAAAAAGACACGCCGCGCCAACAACAACAAAACGCATTCCTTATAATAAACATTAAATAAAACCAACTAATAATTCATAACACGAATAAGATTTAAACGTTATTTAATACTCGGCACGCTCTCTTCAAATTCTTCCCTGTATACATATATAGCTCAGGATGAAATAAATGAACACGTTAATGAAGTAAACTAAAACGAAACGACGATACTTGCGTATTCGTTGATGATTAAATCCGATGCAATGCATTTCGAGTATCCGCACGTATACCTAACTTATTGTTTGAAGTAAATAACAAGAGGGTTGACAAATAAGGGGTTATTCGTGTGCAACGATGCGTGAAGAACGACCTTCGCTTTGCCTTTGGTATCGGCTATTAACGTATGTACGTTGCACAAATATCAATTACGCCATAATAGGGCACGTGCAAGTCGCGGACACCCGACAAACAGATTAGCGTCGAAATTGGCACATATACGCAAACGCTCATATACGAAGTCATAAGGCATTTAATAAACGAATAATAAACAGGAGTTGATTAATCAAAGTCAGATTATTGCCAAGCCAAGTCGATGAATAATATCCGAGTTCGTAGTTGTGTTTATTTTTCTTTATTTATCTTTTTACTTTTCGACTTACAGAAGGTAAGGTCGTCGGGCAAAATTTCGAAGTCTCGCTTCTCTGAGTGGTTTTTGGAGTGATGTTCTGAGGGTGTGTGTGTTTCGGTGGTCGAAAAGTTGTGCGGTGCGAATATAACGCTCCGATTTTTTATTTGCTTCATTATACAGGGTGTTGAAAAATTTAAGAAAAAAAAGACCGACCAACATGAGTTTTGACAGCATTAAAATAATACTCAAAAAATACCAGAAATTTGTGACAAAATAATAAAAATTAGAACAATTGTCGGCACAGAGCAACATTTGCATTCCTTATAGCTTTTTACGAACCAAATAAAAGAAAAGATTTCCAAAAATAGGTATAAAGACAAATATCTTCAAGCATTCTATTTGGAAATATATTAATAATAAATAAAAGTGTATCACCATTGTTTATGGGCAGTTCGCGGCAGGATGTCCATACGCCAGTGTTAAAAATTCAACTGAAACGATGTGTCTCTTCTCGGCGGCCGGTAGACAAACGAAAACACATTCGAACGATAAAACTACATTGGGTTCCGAGTGATCGTTTATACCACAGCATGGTGTCCGTGTAAATGTTGAAACAAAAAAAAAGACGCCGACAATTTTCCAGCCCAAAAAACCAAAGACTTCTCTCTACTCCTCATTTTGAGTACGAGTACACTCAACAATGCTACGTCGTTATGGAGTTTACAGCAAAAAAAGCAATTTCGTTTTATGCCCGTCGACGCAACACGCGTTCGTCTATCGAAAATCATCATCACCTTAGGCTTAGGATATAGGACATGGGAAATATATTGTTTTGTTAATAGTTATCGGCACGGATCTAATATCTAGCAGTCTAATAGCGTTTTCGAACTACTGTACTCAGTGTACTCAACATTTAATATGCAACCCAATTTTCTAGTTTTACTCTAAAACTCGATCAGCGCAAGTCTTTTCAAAATAATCCGAAAATGATAATTGTACTGGAGTAGTGCATGTGCACTGAGTGCAATTCTGTTGATAGTCCGAACTCCAAACCCTCGACAGTGTAAAAGTGTGCACTCAAAGTCTAACCCGAACAAGCTCAAAATTTTCAGTGCTTATAAGAGAGCGCACTGAGGCAGTTGTCCGAAAATGCTATAAACTATCAGAATCAGGTTGAGTGCGTGTCGCATTGCTTTATTTTATATTTTTCTCACTGTGACACCCTCTGTAAACAGCCATAAATGTGTGCATAGAATGGACAATGTTCCTAACCATGAGTAAGTAGGTAAGTATAACAAAAGCAAAGAACAAAAAATATATTTATATGTTTATAGTTGCTGCTCGATGTCGATGTCGATTCTTAGGTTAGGGAAACATTTGTGACATCGTTTTGTATGAGCATTTTTTACGAAAAGACTACAGATGGGCGTATCATGGGGTACGATGATCTATATAGTTTTATAGATATTTTATCTGTTATGTTACGCTGTGGACTATATGGTAACTAATGGGGTGACTTTTAATGGTGGATGCGCGTGGCTCATTTGTTAACAGTTTCCTCTGTTCATTATAAATCACTGATTTCGTTGTGTAGTCACCCCCTTCAGATACAAAACAAGAAATGCATCGATGCAATCCAAAAATTATGCGCAGCAAAAACCATAAAAATATTGCTAGATATACAGACCTTCTAGTTAAACAAGAGACTTGGTCGGCGTGTTCGACGAAGGCAGCAAGTGTTAGAATATAAATAAACAGTAATTTTTACCATTTACGAAAATTATGTACTTTAGAATCAAATCAGATCTGGTGATTTTATTACTGAATATTCACGGTTGGTTCCCGCAAAAATATTTTCCTCGGATCATGTTTACTTAGAACCGCTGTATATGCGTAAATACCTAATTCACGCAGGGATGCTAAAAGAAGATTAAGAAATTTAGAAAAATGTTTTAAAATTCATCTACCATTGCAAAGTGATGCAGATTAAGAAAATGTTTATGTAGGTAGGTAGGCAAAAAGAACTTAACTACCTAATTGAATTCCAAAATTAAAATTCCGATTGATCCTTTGTTCTTTGTTCAAATTAAATGTCTTGATTGATTTGGATTTGGTATGCATTTTAATTATCCATTGTGAACATTCATTGTTCGGAGTTTTTTTTGTGTTATTTCTCATTTTGCTTGTTTTGCTAATTGTTTGAGAGTGGAAATCATCAATGTTTGTTGGGTTGCGTTTTTGCCTTTTTTAATGATACGAATCAATGTTCGACTTTGTTTTGCAGTTATACAATATAAATTAAAACTATAGCAAGAGGGTTGTTTTGTCCACTGCATTCGGTGCGTGTGTTTGCGCAATCGGTAATACAATAACATCATCGGCACACTTGTTTGGGTATTAAGGTTTTTATTGCCAGAAAGCGGTCAAGCGTAAAAAAAATCGGTCACGTGGCTCTGTCATTAGCAGGCGTGAGAAAAATCTTTGTGTTACTTTTCAGAAATATTTCTTTTTCTTTCTTAAATTCCGAACTTTTACAGAATTGATGAATTTGTGATTAGAGTTTCACGAGACAAGAATTCTTGGTAAAAAAAATCCTCTTCTTGTCAAACAAGAAATTTAAATCTCTTGTCTTGTCTGTTTTCTGAATTAAAATTTCTTGTCTTGATCAAAGACTCTTGTCAAGAGGTTGACTAATTTAGCCTCTCACCTCCCCGACGCGTTTTCAATAATGAACGAAAGTTATCATCCTCTGTCCCCCTTTATGTGCTCCTACTACCCTTCGGTTATTTAGCACTTTTAGTTTTACCACTGAAACTGTAACGCATGTGAGTGAGCTCTTATTTGCATTATTTCATATCTCAAAATAATTATGGATAAAACAATGAAACGAGCAAGTAGTGGAAGTGATGAAGACATGATTCTACCGGAAATGCAATCTATTTGTGTGTGCGAGTGTGTGAGCGTGTGTGTGTGTGTGTGTGTGTGTGTGTGTGTGTGTGTGTGTGTGTGTGTGTGCGTGTATGTGTGTTTTTGTGTGTGCGTGTACGTGCCTTAGTAAAAAAATTCAAGATATAATATAGTCACAATGTTGTGCAAAAACTGAATTTTTGAATAATGTCATTCATTATTTATATATCTAGTATCAATATTGCAGTACACAGATGTATTACATGACAGACATGTGTGTCATGTGTGTTCGTGTCGCTCTCTCTACATGCGTGTGTGTGTGTGTGTGTGTGTGTGTGTGTGTGTGTGTGTGTGTGTGTGTGTGTGTGTGTATATATATGTGTGTACACGTCACTGTCTCTCCGCGGCTTAGGGGAATTAAAGCAATATTTCCTTGAAGTTTTTACTCATTTATTAGGTATTTCCTTATTAGTTATTATTATTAAAAATTTGAAAAATTTTGATCAAGATCAAGAATTCTTGCAAGAAAGTCTTGCATGACTTGATGTTATTCTTGTCTTTTGTTTTAAAATGTTTCATCTGTTACTTGTCTCGATTTTTTCTTGAAAATGTAACAAGACTTCTTGAAATTCAAGACTGTCGTCAGACCCTATTTGTGATGCTATTTATTATTGGTTATTAACAAATTGCATCGAAAAGTTACTTTTCCCATGGGCACTATGAAATGGCACACTTTCGCCATAGGTTAGTTAGCTAGAAATTTGATAATTGCTCATGGACCACCCATACATTCTAGTAGTCACTATGAAAAAGTAATGCGGAAGTCATCTATGGTAACAAAACCAGAAACTAGGCGTCAGTGTCATGGCCGTTTGTGTCAAAATCGTTTCATTAATGTTCCGATGGAAAAATATGGCCGAAGGAAAAGCAGTGTACCTTACGCGATTGGAAAATATACTTTCCAAACTTGTTAGGTAAACTACTATTGTTCGTTTATCTTTATCCTATCAAAGATCACTAATTTTTAGATACTTACAGAATTTGCCCAGTATATGGAAATTTAAAACAAATTTTCCTTACAAGTTTTTGCCATTAGGGAAAGGATTCGAAAGTTTAAAACCTAAGTGTTTTAGTTCGTTTTTATCCTTGCTTTTTTTTTCACATACTAAAAATGCGAAAACTCGTTTTCCTTCTGTAAATACTTGTAGAGTTGTTGAGGCGTAAAGCAAGACGCCATCTGGAAGAGCACTCGTCGCACGTCCATGAAAACGCTTCGCACTTGAACACTTCGCACATTCTAAAGGACCCCGAAAAGGACCTTCTTCTTCATCATCGATGGTCTCATTTTGTATATAGGAGGTGCTGGGATAGATATATCTGACTTGCAGATGAGCTACGACACAGTCGTGAGTGATTCACACTCTTCCCGATGTGTGATAGTTGAAAGCGACGGGCTTCCACCCCATTGAGTAGACGACGCCGTTGGACTCCCGAGCATCGCGGCGCATCAGAGGGGCTCGTCATCGTTTGTTGTTGTGGTGTTTTCAACCCGGCTCCGACAGATATTGATGGATGTTGCGTTGTTGATGCCACACTTTTATAGTAACGAAAGCTGTGTGCCTTCTATAACGGTATAACAACAAACACAAATATAACCTTTGATTAATAACGTAGTGAGACTAGTGAGAAATCGAAAACGAAAGAAGAAAAATTTGAATTCAAATTAATTCGTATTCGAGAACCGTTTACCAACAAAATAAAAAGATGATATTTTTGTGTGGTCTAGTTTAACTGGCAATAAATTTGTAGGTTTTACAACATCCTTCTTTATTTAGGTACTCATATTTGAAGTTACTTGTGGTAGACAGGCGTTGAAAATTCGGTGAGTTATTTAACAAAATGATGTAAATGATCGGCACTTTTGTTGCCTTTTTTTTGGCTTGCTGGTCGTAAGTATCGTGTCGGTACGGTTGACCGGTAGATAAGAATAAGGGTCGCAACCGCAACTGGACAGTTTTATGATGTGAAAACTGAAAAACGATAGGAACATGAACCTTTCGAAGCAGTAACCAATGACAAGCACAAACAAAAAAGCAAACCGAATAGGAAATGTCATTTATGTATTTTACACGACGATTTACACAAGCGATACGGGCAAATGTAAAAACTTGTAATTTTTAATTAGGCGAAGTCTTAATGCTACCACAATCCATCAATCTATAGATCTCGGACCAGTAATGCCGATATTTTTCAGCGCAAGCAACCTTTTGCTTTGCAATACTGTTTATTGCCGGTCTCCCATCGTATCGTCGTGTGCGTGTCCGGCATCGATAATAAACGGTTTGGTTTTGTTCGCTGGTACTTTTGTAAAAATCACTGTGTCCCTCGTTCTATATGGTCGTGTCTCATACATAATCTGCGACGATGCCAACCGACATCGCCGTTTTTTTCTTGCTGCTACTGCTTTTACTTTATCATCGTTCGTTATGTAGAGTTTTGTTCTTCTTGACTGGTAAGCAAACGAACAGAAGAGCACCGGTAGCCAGTGCTGGAGAATTTTTGAGAATCTGCGATGGCTGCGGCTCCCATGCACCTTACTTGAACGCAAATAAAATCACAACGTTCAAACGAAACAATGAATAAAAAAAGAAGTACGTACACGAAGAAAAAGCTCTCAAGTTGAGAGAAAAGCGTATATACTTACCGAAGAAAATAAAGTCACATTGTCTATATTCTATTGCTTTATATGTTTTAAGAGTATACTTTCTTCGACTACGACATGTCGAATATTCCTACGAAACGGAGGCGTGCAAAGAGATCGTGAGTGAACCTAATACGGATCCCGTATAAACTTTGAAAATAAGAAAAATGACGAAAACATTTTTTGGACAGACAATCGGACTCAATATATACCTATCGCCACAAAATTTCAGGTGTTACGCTGTTACGAAGTGTGCATTAATGAGAAATGATTGCTAACTTAACCATCAAATTTCGCTTGATCGTGGAAGTTAAATCGGATGGCTAACGGATGGCTAGAGCATACCTACAAGGACCTAGAATAAAATCTGTTTGACACAAGATCAAACTTCAAAGAGAGATTCGAGTGGGAATTCGATAGGTATTCTAATATGACGTCATACAAACCTCAAAATTTTGATCGTAGAGTATGGAGGGAACAATACCGGTACGGATTTAAGCCGACTGAAAGACAAAAAAATGTTGTTCTTAAGTTTTAAAATCTGATATTGCGCAAGCGCTCAGGTCAGGTGGAGCCATTGGATGGAACCTTAGAGTACACCTCTTATTCACGCTTGCGCAATATCAGATTTTAAAACTTAAGAACAACATTTTTTGCCTTTCAGTCCGCTTAAAAAGCTAACATAGGGCTAAATAGGCTATGTTGTCTCCATTTTATATGCTCTAAAGTCTAAGGTATGACATTGAGCTGGCGCAGTTGGTTGTATACGACAATATGGCATTTTGCCGAATGCGTCTAATATCCAATTATGTGTTTATCCAGCCTTAGACATCATGTTTTCATATGGTTATCAATTATTATTCAGGACCAAGCGAAATTTGGAGGTTATTAGAATACTCACTCAATAGGATTGTTTATATTCGTTTCAAAGAAACATTCAGATTCCGTATGAATTCAAAATTCAATGGATTTTAGCTGAATTTTGCAGGATTAGAAACGAATTCAATTCGAAAATTCTGAATTCATAACTATTATTTTGTAACGTTGAACTTGTAAAACGTTACTTTGTTGTTTATACTATTGTCACTTTACCATTTTATATTGGGTATGTTCGCTATCCCTATCACACGTCTTACGTCTGTGTCAGAGTGTAAGTATGCTTGTGATATGCATATTGGGAAGAATTTGTTGAATGGTAGGCCTCTGACCGTCTAAGTAGATCGATACTTGCTGCGAAAGCGATTTAGCACAGAGAATGAAAAAACCACGCTGTGTTGGGCAGTGTAAAGCCTTTTTCGTATTTACGAATATTAATCGCTAGAAATCTCCTGTGCGTGCGAGGATATCGATTGGCGGATTTGTGGGAAGAGTTATTTAACAATAAAGCATTTAGTAACAAGTTTTGTGTGTTATTTCATTCGTACTCCGGTCTCTATCCCATTAACACAGAGTGGCGCCCATAATTACCTAGTTTGGTTTTAACATTTATAATACAGAACATCGGCCCATACCCCGTCACCACAGCTAGCCGGAGCACTCTTCATGATCAAAAGGAGTTTTAAACATCTGAACGAGATGCCCGTTACAATTTTTAATAAATTCGGTTGATTAGAAAATCAAAATATAAAAATTCATAATTCCAGCCCCTGCATTTATGTACACATTTAACATTTAAGTTTTAACATTTAACATACTTATTAAATTAACTTCACTTATTGTCATTTAACATTTAACTTGTCATCTTGCTTTCCTCTCTGCAATTCGTTGCGCATTGGTTGAAAAATTTAACAATTAATTTAAGAAATTTAAGAACTTGAAATTGACCATCTCTAAATGTTAAATGTTAAAATCTTAAATGTGCAATAGCACCATAAAAGCTTGCGTCTGCGTGAATATTAATCATATCGTTGAACTTTTCTTATAAATGTTAAACTTTAAATCTGTCTATAAAAGCATCTTTACTTTTTGCAAGCATATAAGGAACACGCTTATTCGCTCTGGAACACTTATAAGCGCTTAAAACATGTTCGTTTTGGAGACGTGAGCGCTCAGAAATTGATTCATGACGTCACTGTAACGTCCTTACTAATGCTGTGAGTGCTTGTAAGCGCACACAAGCACACCTCGAACTGGCATGAACCATAACCTACAATTTCATTCGCCATTGGTTGTTTAATTTTTACTCTTTTTTATTTGAAGATAGCAAGAGTAGCCAGTGAATGCATTACAGAACGCTCACAATCCGAACCGAACAACTCGTGAAAGGGTCCGACTCGAAAACGCCCCAATAAGTATAAAGAAAGAAGTGGGAGTGACAAGAATAGCTCTAATATGACATCTCATCATCTTTGACAGATGAACGAAGATTTAGGTTAGGTATTTTTGAGTACCTTACTGATAAGTGAACGAATTCCTGAGATGATAGAGACATTTTCCCCAGTTATAGTTAAATTAAAAGAACGAATTCTTAAAATTTGTGTGAGTATAAAAAAGACCCATTTAACCGTTTCTAACTGAAAAGTAAACGTGTTCCACCCACAATTTTCCAAACGTCATTTTTCAGGACCCCTAAAAAAATCTTTTTGATTTATACCTATATAGGTATACGATGCAGGTTGATTTAGACTACCTGGCGTTCTAGCGTTCCAGTGTCAAGACTGTGGAAGGTATATCGCCGATATTAATCAAAATTCGAGGACCCATTTGTCCTTTTTTTGCTTTTGTTAAAAAGCGCAACGAATGCACTACTCTAAAATAACATTAAGAAACAAGAAAGGTAGATATTTTATCGATAAATCAAAACGCACTCGAGGCATTATAAATATTTTTCGGTGCTTCATCGTGTTGAAGCCAAAGTTGTGCGTAGTATAGATGTTTGAAAAGTTTAATTACTTGTACAGCAACACTTAACTTTTTGGAAGATAAGATAACAAGGATATGTACGAGATCCTCTCGCCGGTATATAAACTTATCAAATTAAGTGGACAGAATGACGGAAGCACAGCAGAAGTGCAGTCTATAGTATAAAAAAATGATAAGTTTCTAGATAGATACTTACTGTGCTGATACTAAAGAATAAGTTATCAAAGTCATAGATGACACGTGACTTTGTCATCTGAGCATCCTCCATGCCGTTATTGCCCGGTTTTATAAATGTCCATATATCCGGGCAGGGGTTCTTTACTTTTCTAATACATACCAAGGTTGCAAGCAATTGTATTGCTGAAATGACCCAACTTCCTGGGGAGCTTTGCAAAGAGTTTCCGGCGCGCATTTAACTTCCTAAAATGCAACCCTCTTAATATATCTATAAAAAAGAAAAACATAAAAAACGAGAAGATGATATTTCAATAACGCATCGTACATCCATCCACATCATTCATTTATATTTGCTGGAGTTAGGGATCATGAGTTTGGTCATTTAGTCAGGGATCATTTAATCCTCAAAATCTTTAAGTATCAACAACTCACTCTTCACTCTGATCCTGATGCTATATTATCCATTTTTGAATCATCGAGATATTATTCTTGCCATTTTATTCATGATATATTTATCATTTCTTTTTTAACGTAATAGTTATAAGGTATAGGAAAGTATTGCTTTCATGATGACTGACAAATCCAGGAGTCCAAAAAAGTGGTTTTTGATATACTGTTTGAACAACATTGCGACCAAACCTATGAAATCTATCAATAAGGCTGAAATTCTGGCAGCACGGGAGAAAATATCAGGATGTCACGAAACTAGTAGCATTGAAAGNAAGTATTTCAACGCATCATTGATATTTGAATACAACATCACTTCATTTTCCCTCTTCGATCTACATTGCTCATTTAAGTATATGACACTAAGGTGCTCCATGAATATAGTTTCTGCTGGATACTAAAACTAGAACACATTGTATAATCACATCTCCTTCATTTGCTACTAAGTTAAGTACTTGGCACTTATACGACCACACAAATGTACCTACAAATCCACAAGTACCCTAGTGTGGTTACTTCAGTGGCACTGCGGGAAATTTAACGCTTCATTAAGCAAGTAGCGCATACCATAGAGTAGAGTACATATGTAAGTCTACGTCGATTGGGTCACCCGCACTATAACGTTACGTAATAAAGTCACCGCTCGTCCACTCAAATTTGTTAAAAGCGTCTGGTGCGTTTTACGCTTTCATGGTTGCGAATAGTGGACACATTTCGTGATTGTACTTACTACTATAGAATAATATACTACCTATAGTTATAGTGAGGCAGTTCTAAATTGTGTGGTGACTACAGTGACCAATGAAAATAGTAAATGTTTAATCTACAAAAGTGCTCGTTTAATTTATTTCTTCCGAAAGGACACTTTTCGTAATTGATAAGACAATTTTAAGCACTACTTCAGGATATTGTTCAGTTTTGTTTTATTCAGCGAAAATTAATTGTAAATTTTTACTTTCCGATACTACCGAATGTAGTTATTGGAAAGTATTGGAGTTCTTGTAGTCCGAAAAAATGGTTTTTGGCCTGATGTCCGTGTGTGTGTGTGTGTGTGTGTGTGTGTGTGTGTGTGTGTGTGTGTGTGTGTGTGTGTGTGTGCGTGTCTCTCTCTGTGTGTGTGTGTGTGTGTGTGTGTGTGTGTGTGTGTGTGTCTGTGTGTCGGCTACCGCGATTTTGTTTCCCACCGTGAACGAGATCGAATAGAAAATCATAGTTACATATTGTAATTGCCGTTTCCTATTCATTCGTCGAACTGATGAAATACACGATAGTGCTATAGGGCAGCACAAATTCCTGCCATCGTTTTTTTTTGTTTCTGCTAACTAATTTCGTTATATATATATATAGGTATACTAAGTATCAGTAAGTTGTGCGGTGTGCCGCACCGTATTATTTACTTTCCGAAGGTAGTATCGGAAAGTATCGGATTCATCCCAAAAATTCGATGTCAGGTTGTCGACATATCTCGACGATTCTCGCTTCCCTGAGTCAGAAAAAATGGTTTCTGGTCTGACGTGCGCGCGTGTGTCGGCTACCTCGATTTTGTAACTCATCGTGAACGAGATCATTTTTTTTTGTTTCTGCAACTAATTTCG
>JARJEB010026503.1:0-19178 GCA_030264535.1 Liometoxenus newtonarum
CTTTAGGAATTAATATCTCACAAACTATGCATCGAACGAGAAAAAGTTATAGGTGTTAAAATGTAAGCATTTCGACTCCCTATAAGAACGTATTTTTGTTTGGCCGTGATTCGCAAATTTTTGTTTTGACATTTACGTTATGGTTGATAATGTCGAACTGAATGTAGCTCCAATATTTATAGGAAAAAAATGATGTTGATGGCACAAGGTAGAAACACTAAATGATATCGCGATTTTTTTTTCGGTAGGTGGGAGAATCCTGCATAGGATAACTACTGACTCCCGTCAGTAGCCAATGTCAGACTCTTACTGACTAAACTCCGATCTAAATACCTATCTTCGGAAAATATCCATGGATAGGAAGCTTGGAGACGCCTCTGCCATACAAAGGGGAGGACCTGTAATGCAACAAGCAAACAAACCGGTAGACTTTCAGAGTGAAACAGAAAAAAAGGAAGAAGCAAAAGATTGGGTGGTTGGACATTGGATTGGGGGTGGGTGATGGGACGGCCGGGAACTCGGAAGGTCCGAGTTCGCGTTTAATTTAGAATTACGATTGCAAAATCTTGGCAACGGCTTTCGCGAGCGAAGGTATAGTAACGTTTGAAGAGCACTTAAAACTCTCTCTTCAAAATTTTCTTGGGTGGGGGCGGTAACTGGAGGGCTTGCTTGTGCAGAGGCAGATGGAGGGGCTGCGCTTCCGGGGGGCGGTCGGTGACAGGGCGCTGGGCTCGGACCCGGAGGCGGAGGTGGCCTTGCCGGTGACGGCAGAGAAGGATACTCCGGCTTGCAGGAGCGAAGTGGCTGCTAACTTCGTTGCGCGTTCACGGTTGGCAGCAGATTTTGCGGCTTTAATGATTTCGGGATTAGCCGGACATTCCTTGAAGGACGCGGTGTGCTCACCGCCGCAGTTACGACACTTGGGGTCGGCGGTGCAACGCGACGAAATGTGACCGTATTTTTGACACTGGAAGCATCGCCTAACGGTCGTTGGGCGACGCTTGTATTCCGCGGAGACTGTAGCGTGGATCACGTTATCGCACGCTAATAAACGTTTTCCAGTGGCATCGCGATCTGACGACACCACTACCATGGGGAAGGTCTTATGGACGTTTGCCATGCGCCTAACGGCGTTCACTTTAAAGCCTTGGGCTTTAAGATCCTCCGTTATCTGTACCTCTGTGAGGTGCTCAGGCACACCCCTAAGGACAACCTTTAGATCTTTCTCGCTTTGCAGCGCGAAAGTGTGGTACGCGATCTTCTCGCCGTCGAGAAGATTTCTAAACCGACGAAAGTCATCGATTGACTTAAGAATGAACCGGACTGCGCCCGACGTATTCGTTGCCTTGAAACAAATGCCGTTTGCCGTCGCGAGGCTAACTACTTGGAAGTATTTAGCCGTATCTGTGAGCATGATCGGGGGCGCATGCTCACGAGCCCGTGAATTTTGACCCTCCGTAGGAGGTGGCCGGATTGTTGGTGGCAGCGACGGAAATTGCTCCGTTGGCTTCGAAGAAGACGGCTGAGTTGCGCTGCCTTGCCTGCGGCGCGACTTGGATGCGGGTTGGGTGGGAATGAGCGGGGCAACCGGCTGCTCTGTTCTCGGGGTTGGGGTATTTTCGCGGCTACTTGGCCGCGAAGCGGGAGCTGGAGACGGTTCTTTCGAACCGGCTTTAGGCTTTTTCGAAGTAGGGGGCGCGGCGTTTACGACTGGTGAATCCGTCACCATCTCCTCGTCCGCGAGGACCGCGTACGAGTTGCTCAAAAGGGGGGGTGAAATTGTTTTACGTTTCGCGCTCGCGCGCGACGCGGTGGACACGGTGGAAATGACTGACTGTTCGGAGTCAGACGATTCGGGGCCGGAACTGCCCGACGGTTCGACGAAGTCCGCCGCCAAGCCTTTGGAATAGACCGTATGCTCAACGGCCGCCGTTAATTTAGAAAACTGAGCATTAAATTCGCGATTCATTTGTCTAATCTCTTCGCGGAGAGAGTTAATCATTGCGTCCTTTTCGCGGATCGACGCGACCAAAGAATCGACCCCTGATGGTGAGCCGGCCATTTTGGAAATTGAACGCTGGTTCAGGGCAAGGGAATATATACCAGAGACGGAATCCCACAAGGGGAGAGACCGCTCGGGTTAAAGAAATGAAAAATTACTACTGTAAGTAAGCGTGCATTCACTCACAGTAGAAATAATAAGAATAAACTCACCAGATGGCAGGCACGGCGGAACAGCAGTTGTGGCTGGAGCACCAAACACAACACGAAGCACTAGTAAACACGTCCGACCAGGTCGAACGCTCGCACTAGAATGCCGTCGATCAAATTGTAGAGCCGGCATTATATACTGTCGGTAGGACAAATTAAATATAGAGAAATAACCCGTGACTACATCTATCGGCATACAACGAATCGTCTGCTACAGTTACGCCTAGCGCGGCGATTTTAAACAAAGTAAAGTAAACCTTAGTTTAAATGTTATTAAGTTAAATGTATTCACTATAGTAATTAATCTGTAGTAATTAATCAGCATTTTTTAAATTAATAAATTTTTCTTAAAAACTATATCTAAGAACTATAACTTCTAAAGGAATTAACATGAATTATTAGTCTAATTAGAAATGTGGTTAAATTAGTTGGTAGTGTTGGGGTACATATTAGATTTTAAATCCAATCAGCTAGAGTTAGAGAGAGAGAGAGAGAGAGAGTTGCTAGGGGATGATTGCTAGCGCTACCTAATAGTTGCAGTTATAATGGTAAGAAGGGTTCTTAATCGGTCATTATTAATGGGCGTGGATTTAACGTAATAAATATCTAATCTTCATCCATTAGTGAACACACAGCATACATTTTCTGATTACGTTTCGAATTTATGTCATTTGTCTCTGTGGATTGGATAATGGATAGATAGTATTTAAAATGCCAAAATAATTTTAGATTTGGATTACTTATATCAGCGTTTCCCAAACTTTTTTGGCTGCGTACCGGTACGAGGTTTTAAAATTTTTCGCGACCCACCTTATGAAAAAAAAACAATTAATTTACAAAACAAATTTTATTTTTTAATAAAAATCAAGTTATTTGTGTTTTTACAATTTTTTTTCGCGACCCGGCAAAATTTTTCTGCGACCCAGTGCCGGGTCTCGACCCACACTTTGGGAAACGCTGACAGCTATCTCTCATTGTTGACCACACAAACGCGTTCCATAAGATATTAATTGTCTATTCCCTCTATCTCTATGGTAACACTTGAGGTAGTCAGTTGTCACTTTGGCTGCCTACCATAAAAAATTGTAAATATTTCAATTTTCTTTATTTTTTCAAGAAATAAAGGCGATAAAAACAAGGGAGCATATATTTTCCGATTGCGTTTCCAATTTTATGTCATCTGTTTCTGTGGATACTCTCGATACTGGATAGTTTATTAAAATGCAAAAATAATTCTAGATTTAGCAAGATTTAGCTAGATTACTTATGTGACTGCTAATTGGAACAGGTATCTCTCATTCTCATTGTCAACTACACAAAAATTGGATGCAGTCGTCTAAGAGCGTCCCATAAAATATTAATCGTCTATTCCCTCTATCTCTATGGTAACACCTGAGGTAGTCAGTTGTCAGTTTGGCTGCCTACCATAAAAAATTGTGAATATTTCAATTTTCTTTATTTTCATGTATATTATTAATTTCTCTTAATTTTACTGAATTACAAATACCCAGGTCCTTACGTAATAAATATATCTCGTAAATGACACGCAATTAGTCATCCGGTAGTGTAGAGAATCAGGAAAAAAATTTGCCTAAATGATAAATGACCTTTTTACGAAGCGACACGACACGATGACGACGACGTGTTTTTTTTATGTCGTTGGGGTCTCGCGCGCTCTAAAAACCTGTAATTATTTTACGCTGATGTTTTTCTTTTTTTTTTACTTCATAACTTTTGCGTCATCCTTCATAATGAGTGGAGAACTTTGTGCTCTTTGTCCCAGTTCCTATCCTCGAGTCCTCTGCTTTTTACAATATAACACGCCGCTGAATGTATTCCAGTATTTCATTTCACTCTTAATTTGTTTTCTCATTTCTCGTTCATTCATTCATTCACAGTCTCAAATTAGCGTTTGTCGCTTGTCTCATTTTTGGTTGGACGAAAATTTGTCTCACATTCAATTCAGGGAAGAAACTCCAACGATTTAATTATTCTTACCACATCAGATCAGGAAACGACAAAAAATGTTTCTTTTTCTTTCTAATTTGTAGATTATACACCAAAATTGACACCAAAATTTTAATGACTTAATGTGATCACGATACTTTCCTTAGCACTATTTTTATTTTTTTATTATTTTTCTAAACATGTAAAAAAAATTGAAAAATCAACACTTCTGCTGATGTCATTTTAGACCAAATCTTGTCGCCTGTTAAATCCAGACGTGGAATTCCGGATGAACCTCATTCGCAATTTACACGTCAAAGAGTATATAACTCCATTTGTTTTTTAATTATTTTCGGACTTAATAAATTATAAACAATGTTTGTGTGTCATAATTGTAATAAGACTTTTACCAGACTTCATAATTTAAAGCGTCATGAATAAACTAGTTGTAAAAATGGTGTAAGGAAGCAGAGAAGATTATACAATAGTGTTAGTGATGTAGTTCGTAAGCGCCAAAAGACTAATAGTGCGAGTACTAGTGTGCAAAACGTTGACACAGACAATAGTGGACAAAACAGTGATAAAGACAACAGTGTGCGTGCGAGCACGAGTGGACAAAACAGTGATAAAGACAACAGTGTGCGTGCGAGAACGAGTGGACAAAATGTTAACTTAAACCTGGTGCAAGATAATTGTGAAGACGATTTTCAATCGGTTCAGACGGCTTTTAAAAATGGACTAAGGTGCTACAGACTTTTTAATGATACGATTATAGATATTGAAACATTCTTAACTTCGTTCCCGATGCAATGACGATAAAAAGGTCGAAAAGTCGGAAGTGTTCCAAATATTTTTGCTATACCAAAATTAATTTTTTATATTCGATGTGCTTCGTATAATTATCCCATTTTCCAATTACACAAAAATAATTTATTTATTTATAGATAACAATATTTTCGGCAGATTATTAATAATTTGCCAAAAATTTGGCGAAACAAAAATAATGAGAGACCGAAAAAGGAAGTCAAAAATTAAAGTTGTTTATTTCTTGTTTAACATCCATATTTATACAGTAAACTAAACATACCCAAAAATACTAAATAAAGCTGTACAACCATTAACACCCCTTTATAGCTGCCTTCACACCCTTTTCATAAAGCGGGGAAGTCGCCTTAAGTTGTTCCTGATGTTCCGCAGTCAGCGTTGACGCGGTTGACGCGTTTTCAACCGCGTCAACCATCATCAACCCTTTTAACACAAACACCACCTACACTAACTAAACCTACAAGATTTTGTTTTTCACAGGGTGTTACAAAAACTACGCAAACTTAATTATGTGTAAAGTTCTTGATTTTTTTTGAATTACTTTACCCAATTGTAATTTATTTGCACACTTTCAGGTTCAAGTGTTACAATTCGGACTTGAAGGGCGTACGCAGTGGGGTGTTTGAACACCCCCCAAAATCTCCGAGCAATAAGAATATCATGGTAAATTTCCCGGCTTGGAATTGAAAAAAAAAATTGAACAACCACCAAAAAAAAAATTCCCGGGACCTTCATGCACGTTCTTAACTTGAGCCTTTCGCATTTGTAGCGTCAGGACGAGCGCCGCTTGCAATGTCTATGTCTACGAAGGCATCTTTATCAGCGTCAGCAGGAACTCATTAATTACGGAACGATGTAACGCGACCATAATAAGTCTCCGCCGCCGAGTGCTGCACAAGCAAAGATGAATGGTCTGATAACGTCGTTACTGTCTCTGTCGGACGTCTCACCGTCTCACGCGGTATAAAAAAGTGAACGAAACCGAAGAGCAAATGAAGAACCAACTGAGAACCCACTAAAGAAGTGCTTGTGACTTTTAGAAGAAAAAACAACTTTTGAAATGTTTATAAGAAAGAGTGAGATAATAAATCGGTACAGGTTCGCACCGCACAACTTTCCGACCATGTAAATTATTTTAATCGAAATAGTTAAATTGTTCTGTAAAAATTCCACTTTCCGATCAATTTTCTATTAAAATTTATTTATCAAAAAACACACTAAATTGCCCTGTTACATCGGCAGGGCAATGCACGGCACAATTTTCCGACCATGTAAAGGATTTCCTAGAAGCCTACGATCATGAAAATGATTTTAATCGGAAAGTTGAATTGTTCACTTAATTTCTGTAAAAATTCCGCTTTCCGATCAATTTTCTATTAAATTTTTTTTATGAAAAAGCAAACTAAATCGCTAAAAAGTGAAATAGAAGTTGAAAATTTTATGAAAAAAGAACATTTAAAAACTTAAAGTAAAAGTATCTGAAAGACCAGACCAAAAGCATCACGAGGAAAAGACACGACTTTTGACAATTTTATTTTTCTATTAAAGTTCTTTGAGACGAGAGGTAGAGGACAATGGTGAAGGTAACGATGCCCAATGAGAGTTTGAAAAGGTTTGGAAAGTTTCAAAAGTTTTTAAGATCTAGTCCTAGGTACCTTATAGCTAGCTAACCAAGAACTGAGACGCAAAAAGTGTGAACGTGACTTCAAAGTTATCGAAAATAATTTTTTTAAATCCACGCGGTTGGTGAAGAAACTAAAAGACAAAAAAAACCAAACCCACTATACAAACTTGAACTAAGTCAAACATTTTAAATAATTGACATTTTTCCGAATTTTTGACAAAGAAAAGATTTTAAAATTGAAACATTTTTTTTATTTGAATCAAAACATTTGCGGAACTGGAAACATAAAATTCGAAATGTTTGTTTTATTCTTCGTTTAGTGTCCTTCATCCTTTATCCTTCATCGTCTTATCGCAATTGTTAATCAATTATAGAGATCTAGGGAGTAACGATCATGAAAAGTGTGCAATAAAAGTCAAAAGTTGTTTGTCACTGCCTTTTGTTTCATTTTTATTTCCTCGTTTATTCACTGAGTTTTTATGTTTTCGTTTTTCGCCAGTTATATTTACTTTGTTTTATTCTTGATTTATCATACAGGATAATTCGAAGTATAAAATTTATCTATACGAAAGTTAGAAAATGGAAAAAGTAAAATTGAACATGAACACTCTGTATATTAATGTAAAAGAAAAGAAACAGAATATAAGAAGTAAAACATGTTAAAAACGTCAATAAAATAAAACTACGCAAATTAAATTATAACGTCGGAGGGTAACAAACATTCTTAAATCAAGTAATAACAACAACAAAAGTATTTTTTTCTTCTTTGTGTTTTTATTGCCAAATTTTTGTCTCTTTCTGCTCTTTCAAAAGTCAAAAGTCAGGTGCCAAGTTTTTTGCACTTGTAGATACTGGCGAAAATTAAAGACATCAAGATAAGGAAATGGAGAGAAGAAAGTAAAAATAAAAACAAAGAATTGTATAAGAAATAAAAATAAGGAACAATCAGGAGGAATAAAAGGTAGTAAAACAAAAACGACAATAAGATAATTCTAATCTTTATTTTTGTTGCTTTTCCTTTCCCGTTTTTTTATAGTCGTTTAGCCAAATTGCACTCTGCAAAAAGACAATGATGCAGGAAGACTAAAAAGAAAAAAACATCAAGAAAATGAAGGAATTTCTGATTTTTGCACGATCATAAAATGACAAATAAACATAAAAGATCGTCGATTCCAGTTCAAGATACAAATTGAGATGAATGACGATATGAAAAAATAATAACAATAGAACAAAGGAAAACGAAAAAAAAACATAAATTTAACTTATGTCAACGACTAGATAAATATAAAAAAATATGTCACCGAAATTTTTGACATGATCGCAATACTTTCCTTATACGTGTGAGGAGAAAGCGTTAGCTAAATTAATATTTAACAAAAAATTTAATTTTGGTTTGATTCTCGGATCTTACTTTTTTCCCACAAAAAATAAGATTTTTTATTCCGTAATAATTTTTCACTTCCATTGGTCAGCACATTTTACATTTTGCGTTCTCGTTTCTTTTCTTTTCTTGAATTTTTGACAAGATCGCAAAACTTTCCTTATATGTGTGAGGAGAAAGCATTAGGTAAATTCATATTTAACAAAAAATGTAATTTTGGTTTGATTTTCAAATCTTACTTTTTTCCCACAAAAAAATAAAATTTCTTATTCCGTAATAATTTTTCACTTCCCTGGGTCAGCACATTTTACATTTTGCGTTCTCGTTTCTTTTCTTTTCTTTAATTTTTAATAAGATCGCAATACTTTCCTTATATGTGCACCGGGAAAGCATTAACTAAATTAATATTTAAGAAAAAAAAATCATTGTATATAATTTTGGTTTGACTTTCATATATTCACAAAAAATAAGTTTTCTTCTTCCTTCCTAATTTTTCATTTCCATCTGTCAGCAGTTTCTACACTTTGCGTTCTCTTTTCTTTTCTTTCCTTTGCTTTTATTTTCGACTCTTTCATTACAAATTAATTTTTCCCTTTGAATCCTGTCGTCTTTTAATGAATTTCCAAGATTTCCTCTTGCAAATCTCGAAAATATAATTCTATTTTTCTATACTTATTTCAAATTGCATAATTCCATTTTTATTTCATTTATAAATTCATTTTTCTTCATTTCCTTAAAAATTCTTCTCGTTGCAATTTTAATAAAAAAAATTTGCATTATCTGGGTAATAAATAATTCGTTGGGCATTAAAAAGAACTTCCCAGCTTCTAACAGCTTTTATATTCTTACATTGCGCTTCGTCTCTCTCTATCTCTCTTTCAAAACGACAATATTTTTCCTTGCTTCCACACAGTTGAATAAAAATTAAATGTAAGTACAAAATAAGACAAGAGGGGCGATGGGGGTGAGTCACTTTATTTAGGATAGCGTTTCCCGAGGTGTCCTCTGCTGCCTGGAATGCCACGTTTAGGAGAATCGTCGTTTCGTTTGCCATTCGCCATTCGGTAAGTCGGTTTCTAGTCGTTTGCGTAAAGGATAATGAGCGCAATGAGTGAAATGAGTGAAATAAGCGAAATGCGCGAAACGCGTCGTTCATTTAATCCATGAAATACCCATAAAACCAACACGGCGTGATAAATGCCTGCTCGTTTAGTTAATCTGTTGAAGATGTTTCAATTGTCGTGAGTATGGCAACGGGAAGAAATAAGACTTTGGAAAATGCGTAAGGCAACGAACTAAACTGGGATTCAAAGAAAACAAGTTCATTTGCTTCTTTTATTTATTTTTTTTAAGACAAATTTTCTGGAACATCGTTTTTTTAACGAACAGTGTGTCCTACGATACTCATGGCGCCCCCACTGGTAGTTTTGGAACTAGTATTTCAGCGTCCTCTGGTGACTAATAGTGATATTTTTAAAAAGTAGAAAACTAATAGCTAACAACTAACGCCATCTTTTAGAAAACAAGAAATGTAGAGACGTTTACAGGAAACTTTTGTTTCTTGTCTAAATTTTTTCTTCTAAACTTTTGTTTACATCCAAATAACAACTAACGCCATCTTATAGAAAAAATAAAAAATGTAGAAACGGAAGGCAATGAACTAAACTGGGATTCAAACAAAACAAGTTCATTTGCTTCTTTTATTTATTTTTTTTATGACAAATTTTGCGGAACATAGTTTTTTGAACGAACAATGTGTCCTACGATACTCGTGGCGCCTCCAGTGGTAGTTTTG
This sequence comes from Liometoxenus newtonarum, assembly GCA_030264535.1. Classification (NCBI taxonomy): domain Eukaryota; kingdom Metazoa; phylum Arthropoda; class Insecta; order Coleoptera; family Staphylinidae; genus Liometoxenus; species Liometoxenus newtonarum. The sequence continues at coordinate 9,784 of JARJEB010026503.1, forward strand.
AAACTAGTATTTCAGCGTCCTCTGGTGATTAATAGTCACACTTTTAAAAGGTAGCTAACAATTAAAGGCATCTTATAGAACACAAGAAATGTAGAAATTTTTACAGGAAGCTTTTGATTCTTGTCTAAGTTGTTTTTTTCTAAACTTTTGTTTACATCCAAATAACAACTAGCGCCATCTTATAGAAAAAATAAGAAATGTAGAAACTTTTACAGGACGGTTTGGATGTTATTCGCTGGCGAATATTTGGTCAACCATCCTGTATATAAAAAAATTCAAGTAGTGAGTTATTTTTTCGATCTTTATACTGTTTTCCATTTTATAAATATAGTGTTTTCCATTTGTTTTTCCCCATCATATTGATATTTTGCATTGGAACTCCACTTATAGCTTTGAAATTCAATTTACAAGTAATTTAAAATGAACTTCCAACGGCACGAAAAAGTTGCATAGGAAAAAATAAATGCGGAAATTAGAAATTACCGTAAACAAATTTCCTCTGATCCTCGTATCTATCTAATATGAGTGCGCTTGTTTTGAGGGGTGAATATTAGAAAATTTGGATTCATAGGATTTTCGCGCTTCCGAAAAGCCTTATATAAATGCATACACGTATAGAGAAAATCTATAGGGTGAAATTTTAGCATTTCAGCTTATTCGGTGTTGCTGCGTGGAATGAGTAAAAACGGATTATGCAAACTAGTTCGCGAACCTCTTTCCCGTCGTTTCGAATCTAGTTATACTTCGTATACCTACTACCTGATTCTACATTTATATCACCTACACCTACAGAGTGTTTTCAACAATTCATCAAATTCATCGAAAATTCGAAAATATCGAAAACAAAATTTTGTATAAAATAATTTTAAAAAGTTTTGAACACTTTGTATATAAAAGGTAAATACTTTTGAGATGGTTAGATGGATATAGATGGATAGAAATAACGTTTCACTACCTTTTAAGTATTCGTTTAACAACGACGATGCAACAATTCAGTCCGCGTTTCGACTTCGACGATGCTCTAAAAAACACGTGCGAACAGTTTCGATTGCAATTACGCTTTTTAGGCAAAGCAAACTAATAGCGTTTTCGGACTACTGCACTGAGTGTGCACCCACTTTTCTAGTTTCGCTCTAAAACTCGATCAGTACAAGTTTTTTCAAAACAGCACGAAAATAATCATTTCACTGGACTGCAATGATCCCCATAGTCAGTGCAAAAAAACTGCAGTGAGTGCGCACTGAGTACAATTCTGTCGATAGTCCGGACACTCGAAAGTGTAATAGTATGCACTCAAAGTATAGTCCGAACACGCTCAAAATATTCAGTGTACGCGAGTTCGCACTGAGTGCAGTAGTCCGAAAACGCTATAAATACCACTTTAATATAAATTCCATTGCTTAGTTAGGCCTTAGTATATTGAAAACGAGGGGTAACGATAACAGGAACGATAACAAGACTGGTAATAGTAAATCTTAATAAGTAATACCATGGGCGTAGGCAGGGTGGGGCTAGTGGGGCGGTTGCCCCCCCCCCCCTGGCGATAAGTCTATTATGGTAATTTTGCGTTTTCCATTTGTTTTTTAATATCGGTGGAGTGATTCTTTTGATATTATCCTTGTTCTTGCCCCACCGCGCATGGAATCCTGCCTACGCCTTCGCATTACTCAGCGAAAAATAACTTAAATTTATGTAACACCTGCAAGTCGAAAATAAACGGGAACATTTTATATTTTCGGTTACTCTCATAGTATCTAAAACCAAAAAGAAAAGAACGAAGATAATTATATAATAAAAGAAAAAAGTCCCTTTGGATTTTATTTGAAATATTATTGATTATTTTAATCAGTAAAAGTATGCAAGTTTTTATCCATTTGGATAAAAAGTTGTGCAATAATAAACATTTTCCATTGTGGGAAGTTGATAATTAAGCAAAATAAATGTTTAGTATTCCCAAATCCCGAATGTTTTGATAAAATTCTCTGTAGTCTAATAAATGTCTTCTTTATCAGTGGATATTATTTGCTTTTTTGTGCTTGTGTTATCATTAAAATGAAAAAAATATATTATATGTAAAAGATTTTTTGCAAAAAATGCTGAAAAACACATAATAATGATAAGAAAACAGCTTAAACAACAAATAATCGGAAAACGGCTCAAAATGTTAAAGCCACACATTTTGAATATCCCTCTAAGCAGTCGGCCACAGCGGCAGATGGCACTGAAAGCAGCGGGAAGTTGTCAAAAATTACGGTTATGATTTATGAAATAAAAAGAAAAAAAGCTAGGGAATAGAAATCTATTTGTGTCTGATTGATTGAGAATTACTTACCGACAGTAGTTACTACTACATTGTTATAGAGGTCTCTGGTGTTACTTCTCTCATGCATTCATTAGAAAAGTTAGTATATTAGAAGGGCGAAAACGTGATACAAGCATACTTACCTGGCGTAGGAGTTACCGTGATCAACAAGGCGGTTCCCCCAGGGTGAGGCCCTAACATTGCACTTCGTCTGGGCTGACCCCTGCGATTATCTCTAATGTAGATAACTCGGGCGTGCTATTTTTGGGTGTCGGGACTGCGTACGCGCTGTCCCGGTCTGAATATTCTAAATAAAATTCGTTCTCAATTTATATGAAATTAATTTCTTGCGTTACTTGTGTGATCGGAAAGTTTGTTGTGATGTGTAAAAGTAAAGATCCGGCTTGTTGGGTCAGAAAAAGTAGTTTTTGGAATGGTTGTGTGTCAAAATTGAGTCCAAATTAAGCATTGAGTTTGAAATCTCTCGCCTTCCGACTAATTCTCAGACCCGGAGTAAAACTGGACAAAATCGGCACAGTAAAAATGGCACTTTTTTGTCTGTTAAATATTTTTAATGTGGAAAGGAAAACATTTAAAATTATCGTAGTTCCTGAATTATTGAATTTTTATAGAAATATGTAAAGATTTCCGACAAAATTTATGAATGTCTGGTCTGGTCACATACCGAGCATTTTAATGTGCATGAATTTAATTAAATCTACTCTTATAATGATTATACTTTTGCTGCTTTAGTTGGAGGACTCGATTGTCGACTTGCGAGTCGCCGCAGCTAAATGAAGGTTTAAGTATTCATTACATTATCATAGTCATTAATTTCGTTATCAGTTAAACGCAAAATCTTATTTAAAAAAAAAACAAGGACTGAACTTACATTTAAATAAATCGGTACGGGTTCGCACTGCACAATTTTCCGACCATTACAACAGATATTGTAAAATTCGCCAAAAGGTGGAGCTATTGTTTAATGCAGCCAGGAACGCGGAGAGGCACACGGTCATGACTTCAAAAAAAAACTTTTTCGAACTCCTAAGAACGGATTTATCAAAATCTTTCAGTAAAATTGGAACACCATAAAAGGTGTACGGTCATGATTTCCAAAAAACACTTTTTCGGACTTGTAAGCATGTAAAACCTCAGCCTGAAAACACTATGGTCGAAACTGCTGGAACAAAAGAGAAAATTGGTAATAGTGACGTCACAATTGTCTATAGTACTGGTACTCCAGCATATTTACCTATTGGATTTTGATTTATACAACAACCTCCATTTCTCATTTCTCCCATAGTTCTGCTCGTCTACATTTTACATGCCAGCGCGTAGTTTTCTGTTTTATCGTTTTGTTTATGTCGATGCGTACACTACCTATATTGGCATACCTACGTTTGCATATTTTCCTGTTTGTTACTTATTGCTCCTATTGCAAGGCATATACCATAAATAAGTTAATACCATATGTATAATTAAAACTTAGTAATAGTTTCACACTGTTTTTCGTATGGCGACATTTGCCCATAGGAAAATTAGTAACTGAACTGAAAAGTTCATTTCAACATTGTTTGTCTGATTTGTTACTATAGTTACTAAGTGTTACTAGTGGCTAAAATTTTCCCATTTCATTGCGGCCGTAGGAAACGGAATAAAACAATAAATGACCATAATATTGATAACAGCTCAAGTTAAGATGGCGCTTCAAATGTACAGATTTTTGTTATCTGTAATTTTTTAAGTATAAAAAAATTACAGAGACCTTTTCATATTTGAGTGTGCATTACTACATAAGATCAATATTTGCAAGTTCGAAGAAATGAAATAACAAAACTAATTATAAAAGCGAGGGAAAAGAAATCGACAGTAGTTATTACTATATTGTTATAGAGGTCTCTGGTGTTAGTTCTCTCATGCATTCATTAGAAAAGTTAGTATATTAGAAGGACGAAAACGTCATGCAAGCATACTTACCTGGCGTAGGGGTTACCGTGATCAACAAGGCGGTTCCCCCAGGGTGAGGCCCTAACATTGCACTTCGTCTGGGCTGACCCCTGCGATTATCTCTAATGTGGATAACTCGAGCGTGCTATTTTTGGGTGTCGGGACTGCGTACGCGCTGTCCCGGTCTAAATAATCTAAACAAAATTCGTTCTCAATTTATATGAAATTATTTTCTTGCATCACTTGCGTGATCGGAAAGTTTGTTCTGAAGTGCAAAAGTAAAGATCCGGCATAATAAAACGTTAAGACGGCACTTGAAATGTGTAGATTTCTGTAATTTTTATTTTGTTAGTATAAAAAAATTGCAGAGACCTTTTCATATTCTAGTGTACGTTACTTCATAAAATCAATAATTGCAAGTTCGAAGAAACGAAATAACAAAACTAATTATAATGCATATTAAAACGTTAAGATGGCGATTGAAATGTGTAGATTTCTGTAATTTTTAATTTGTTAGTATAAAAAAATTACAGAAATCTTCTCATATTTGACTGCACATCACTTTATAAGATTATTAATTGTAGGTTCGAAGATTCGAAAAGAAGTAAGTAATTAATTTCGGTAAAACTATTTGACTTTTACTCAAATTTTGATGTACACAAGGTATGAAGGCAAATTTACAAATTTTGTACAATGAATGTGCCAGAGGCGTTATTTGTTATTCTTTATGTTTCGTGTCGCTTTGTTTTGAATATCCTGCTCTTGCTCCTATGTGGTTCGGCAGGACTTTTCACAGTCGGCGAATATAACCAATACGTTTACTTTCAAGTAATAAATTTCATTTCGTTGTCAATACGATATTTTGTTTCATTTGTTAGAAGCAAATATTTAAAGCGAATCAATAACTGAAACCAGAAACAAAACCAAACCACACATACAGCCACGGACATCAGGCCGAAAACTACTTTTTCGGACTCAGGAAAGCGAGATTCGTGGAGATCCGTCGAAAACCCGACATCGATTTCTTTTTGGTGAATTTCTTTTCGGTGGTATCGGAAAGTAGCAAAGCAGCAAAGAAATTCTGCAAAGTTATAAAAAATTTGAATAATAGTAGATTTTAAATGAAAACTAATAATGTCATAATGCATCTTGAATATCTCGGAAAATGGGAAAACTTTATGGAAGGCTTCTTTTCATTATGTTCTAATTTCCTTGCTTCTTTTTGCTTTTGTGGAGTTGAAAGAAACGGAAATTGATAAATGTAAACTTCAATAAATGCACAGGTGTACTCAACTGAAAATTGCATTGCAAAGGTGGAAACTGTTCATAGAGCACACATTAATTTAATTTAAGCAATATACTGGGAGTTACACAAATAGCAAAAATAGTAAAAAAAAAACATAGAAACAGAACAATTCAAAAATTATTGTTTAAAAGTTTAAAAGAGAAAAAACTAAAAAGTAGAAAAAATGAAAATGTCAGCATTTTGTGACAAAAATCTTTGTAGGTTTGAAGGAAAAATTACATCTCAACGCAGAATTCAAAAGTTAAAAAGTTGAACAGTTAAAGTAAAAGGTAAATTGTGAAGGTGCTGATACGAATATAATTATACGGGAAATTCATTTCATTCGCGCTTAGTTTGCATTTCATATTTCATTTTATTTCGTTTTACTTTTTATACTTTTTATGTTTTGCATTTTCTTGTAAGTATAAATAAATCCTTTCGCAAGGTTCCGCAAGTTAAATTATATGATAAATTGCATAGCGTATTGCTGATTTTATACAAAGTGTAATAGAAATTTTATATGTTCGAATTTTTTATAGCTTCAAAATAGTACAAACTTAACGAAATAAACAAACCGGAAGCAAGTAGTAAAGAATAGCCGGTTCTACTCGAGCGGAGGAGGAGGAGCTAGGGATTCGTTTGTCCGATAGGCGGCGCTAGTGGTGCCGCATTCTTATTTTTAACATTAAATAAACTTACAATGTTTATTTAAAAAACAAATTAAGTTAAAAACAAGAACGCCGCACCACTAGCGCCACCTATCGGACAAAAGAATCCCTAGTTCCTCCTCCTCCTCCTCCGATGGAGTAGAACCTGCTATTCTTTACTACTGAAGCAGCAAACCGAATGCTAACGTAACGAATCTGAAATATAATTAAAGCGAAATGGTTGGAGTTTTAATTAAATATTATTGTTTCATTTTCATGTCAAAAGTCTTAAGTCTAACTTACCTGAAAGCTGAAAGTGCAAGACGTTAAAATGAGCATAATAAACTTTAAATATGGATTTGTAACATTCCAAACAGCGACCATCTTGACATTATTGTATTGTGCCATTTAAATCATGTCACCCTGTACATTTAAATATTGATGTTTGTTTTGTGTTGGAGATACAGTAGAAGGGAGACAATAGTATGTTTGGGAGAGAGAGCGAGTATTTGAACTGAGTTGACTTGGTTACCTAACGAACAACAGGAGACTCGCTCTCTTTAGTCGGCGATCTTGAGAAGAAAGCAGAAATCAAAGTCGCTCCGCGTTATCTAAATTTGAAATAGTTACAAAAAAATATCTTTTTTTTGTCACTAAGACAGCTTATTGACTTTACCAGATTTTTCACTAGGTAAACGGAAAAATTGAAATTCCAATATTTTTTTTCAGAATCTTGACAGATCAAATTACAGGTTCGGGATCAAAAAAATAAGAAATTTTAATTATATCATCGAATTTTGAAAATATTTTTGTAATAAATGAAATAACTATGAAAAATTCAAAAAGTAATAAAACATGTAAATATGAAAATTCCTTCAGAAAACAATACAGTAAAAACTAAAAACTAACAATTTTTCAGTTCCATACGGAAAATGTAAAAATATGAAAACATTATTTATCTATACAGGGTGTGTCAATTTCAACCAATTCGTAAAATATATTAGGTAATTGTGTAACCATTAATTTGGATAGTAAACAAATTCTAGGTGACAATTATTATTAAATTTTTTTATTTTTTCTAATTTTCCGCAGATTAATAATTGCCGCTTGATGCAGAATTATTATTAGCACAACACCTTGTATTCATTATTCAGTGCTGCCCAAAAGGTGGTAAAAATAGAAAGATATGGGAAAAAAAGAAAAATCGAGCGAAAAATGCATAATGCAGAATTTCAGTTTCTGTTTCAAAGTTTTTCCGGAAATGTAAAGAGAAAAAAAATCTTCAATTTTATTCTACTATTTCAATGATTTTTCTTTTTTGTATAATTTAAATGGAAATACGTCAAAAGTATTAAATAAGAGCCGCAATAAATTAAATTTCCAAAAATAAGAATAGGACAAAAAATAATTTGTAAAGAATAATGCATGGTTCATGATTGACTTAACATAGGCATGACATAGACATACAACATAACCTGTGAGGTAGAAACATGCAAAATGCAATACTACGGTTATGTTATTTTACGTGTCATTGTGAACCGTAGTATAGTATTTTGTATGTTTCTACTTTGCAGGTTATGTTCTATATGCCTATGTTATGTCAATCATGAACCATGCTTTATGAAGAATGTGAATTGTGAGAAATAGAAAATAAGAAAATTCATGCACACCTTAACTCTGAAAATTAATAAATTTAATGAAAGAAAGAAAATGCATGCGAATTCAATTAAACTTTTCGAAACAACCTGCCGCGTATTCCGTTTTTGTTACTTCTTGGTCTTGGTCTTGGTAGTTGATGGTTGCTGGGAAAACGTTTCCAGGATTTTCCGACAGCGCAACGCCTTTATTTGCAAGGTAATTAAATTTCCTTCACTTTTCTAATTTCCAACTCAGCGCGTTTCGCAAAAAAAAAACGAAAAACTTTTGCAAACTATAAATAAACACGAAACAGAGTGAAATATTTAACGTGTAATCATAAATTTATTTTTTAATTAAAATTTATTCATAAACCAAACCACAAAGCGGAAACGAGGAAACATTTATCAAAACGAAAGAAAATTGGAAAAATTATTATTTCGTCGAAGAAATGAAGAAAAATATAGAATAAGCTATTGTTAAATTAGTGCAGGGGTCGGCAACCTTTTTTTTTGGATTATGGGGCCACTTAGAAAAGTGTTTAACTTTTTATTTTTTTAAGTATTTATTTTAATTTCGCTTCGCGGGCCCCGCGCGCCCCGCATGAAAGTCAACGGCAGGCCGCAAGCAAGTTGCCAACCCCTGAATTAGTGGATCGTAAATAGGACAAACTATAGGTATATAAGTATTAGATGAAGTCAAGTCAAGAGCAATGAAGAAAGAATTACGATGAAAAAACGTGCAAAACTTAAGAGTTTTTTCGATTGTGTGATTCGGTGGACTGGTTTCCGGTGGTTTTGGGTGATTTGTGGATATCGTGTTCGTAATATATGTCCGCCTGTGGATGAGTTGAAAAGGCTAGCTACCTAGAACTACCCCTTTAGCATTGCGGTGATAGATATAGTTTCCAATATGTACTTTACTCGAATACGTTATGCTACCAACTATCCTAGAACACAAGAAAAAGGCCCGCAAGAGGAAAATGCTAGAAAACACCTTACACCAGGGGTTTCCAAAGTGAAACTCAGAAAAAACATTATATAACGGATATTAGCCGGAAACTAATTAAAAATTTATTACATTTTGGTGAAAAATCGAACAGAATTCGAAAAACACTTCGCTAAATTTTTCAAAGAATAACTTCATTGCATTAACAAGGTTCTGTCGCCGTTGTAACAAGGCTATTCGGCTTTGGACAACGATAAAGATTTATGTCGATTGGTACATGAGAGCAACTGGCAACAAGTTTAAATAGGAAATAGGACCAGGCCCAGGACCATACTATGGACTATGTTTATCTGATATTGGAATACAGCTTTCTATATAATGAATGGATATCGATACCAGGCATAGTTGATAGTCTGTAGTCGATACAATAAGTAAGAATGTTCAATACCTCAACGGGTAATGGGTTTTAGACTAAACAACTAAACGGGTGATGGGTTTTCATCCTTGCCATTAACTGAACTTACTAATACCGTGAACAGACAGGATTTAAGAAAATATGTGAAAAAGTTTTCCACGAAACTTTCTATTATTGATGTCAATAATAAATATATCAATAATTACCATCATT
>JARJEB010026507.1:0-13780 GCA_030264535.1 Liometoxenus newtonarum
TTTTTTCTAAAAAGTACGTTTGGCATTATTGCATATTTTTAGTAGATTGATTAAATCCTCTGTCAGATTTGTTTGAAGCATGTAGCTACGTTATGGTGGCAAATTCAAAAACATTGGAGGAACGTTGTCAGATCTACATAAAATTCTTTGTCCTCGTGAGGAGAAACCAAGACCTTTCGGACATTTTTGTATTAAGATTTTCATTTTCTTTTGAGCCGATCGACAATGTAACCTGGCGATTGTCCATTAATTCCAGAACACCCTGTATATTTTAGTGTCATTTCTTGATTTTTCGAAAGCTAAATGTGGCCGAAAGAAGAGCAGTCTACGGAAAACATTCGTCTCGTGCTTCAATATTAATAATATCGCGCTCGTGAGTAATTGAATATTTTCCAACCTTATTAGGTAAACTACTTACTATACAATATTTGATGTACCTACAAGTGACATTTACTTGTTTGCTGCTAAGAGAGTTTGAATCCACATCTACCAAAGCTCAACATGTCTTTGCAATGCCTAGTTTCGAAACAATTATATCTGTATGTGTATACCTATTCAACAAACGCACTTCAAGTATTGACACTACACTACTCGAGAGATTATTGACATTTCGATAAGTCTGCGCTAAGACATTTTGCTAAAGCCTTGAAATGGAAGTTCGAAACGCTTGGCACTAAGAAGTAAGTAGTGTGTGGTTGTTAATGATAGCACGGTATCGGGTTGATACAGTATACCTACCTATATATCTTTGTTTTCTTAGCTTGCATTTAAACTTCACATTACCACTCAAAATAAGAGAGTTATTGTTTGTTAGTGTTTATTTTCATTGCGCCGGCTGGGTTTAATTAAGGAATAAAACGCGTTTTCTTGTCTATTTTGGGTTTAGGTGAAAATGAAAAGTGGTGTTTCTTTTTCCGCGATATAAAAATTGAATTTGTGGGATTGAAGAAATAAGTTATAAAGACTGTATCTCCTGTACTCGTATACTCACATGTAGTCTGAAAGTGGAAATGAAGGGGAATAACTAAGAACACTTCCAAATGGTGCAAAATAACTTGGCATAATGGAAATAGCCAGGAATAAATGGGAATAACTGTGAGATAGACAATAATAATGTGGCAGCAGGCAATGTGTTTATGCAAACGAGGTTTAGAATATTACAATTCCTATTAAGTATGCCAACATATTATATCAACATGTATCACTGGCAAACACGTAAAAGCTGTTATTGTTGCAAAGTTACAACATTTATAGCATCAAATTATACTGACTGTGAAAACGCAATTCGTTGCTTCACCTAAATGATAGAAATGTAGAGTTTTATTAGAGCAGAGAGCACTTTAAGATTTATATTTTGCGATCAATTATGATTTGAATAAAGTTCGAAAAGGGAGTAAACGCACAAAACACAAATAACTTGTCCCAACTGACAAGTTGACAAGAGATAAAATTGTATACCGCGCATAATGACACCTCAACTGCTCGTGCTCACTCAAACTCCACTTCATTCAAAGTGATGAAATGGAAGATTAAACGAAGAACGAAACGAACAAGAAGTGCTTATTGATGATTTCGATGGACAGATATTGCAATATTGGAAATATTGGAATGAAAATTGAACGAGGCTTCGAAATTAGTTCCGGTTGGTGCTCCACAAACGAATATTAATCGCAACTCACGAAGTGCGAAGAAAAACTATTCGTTAGTTCCTGTATATTTGAATGTGTGATTGCCATTTTCAATTAGCTGCCGGCAAAAGAGCAAAAATGAATTTTTTCCACTTTTTGTCATTTCGCCTTTTGCACTGGTTTTAACACGCTGAGCGCGAAAGTAGAAAAGTAAAGCGGGTTCTGAGCCACATTCACATGTAATTTTAAGGCGGCCTAAAATCTGTATTTTAGGGGTCACTCTCTGTGAATGATGAACGAAGGGGAAGTGTTTAATACATCACTGTTAAGAACATTGAAAGTTAAAAACAGTGATGTTAAAAACAATGCTGTTAAGAACTCTGAATGTTAAAAAGTGTTATATTAAACACTTTCCCCTTCCCTCATCCTTCATGGAGAGTGACCTTGAAATGCAGATTTTAGGTCGCCTTAAAATTACATGAGAAGTCTGCTCAGAAGTCGCTTGTCTACTAGCAAAACATACATAATATGACGAAAAAACCAAGGTTTATTTGCGCCACTTGTCATTTAAAAATTCATACTCGTATATACAAAATCGTAAATATTTTGCATACTTAGGCATGTGAAAATAAATTCCAATTGCAATGAATATTAAATTTTACTCTGCTGCGCTGCAGTGTGCGATGCTGTAATAAAATAATAATAATAATAGAAAAAATTTATTGTTCGATTGGAAATATGCAAGAGTGGTAGAAGGAATGCAAAGGAAACACAGGAACAGGAACAGGGAGGGAATTCGAATAGGAAATTAGTTCTTGTGCTCGGTATTCTTCTCGTTGCGGTGTTTGCGAATCCTGTTTGTTTAGGTTTAGGCATTGCCCTCTCAGTGGTTCCCAAAATCTTCCGTTTTCGGCTACCTTTTAATAATTGAGATGAGCCGAATTTCATTATCGACGTGTTTGTATCAATAAATCTTATGAAAAGACTGCTACAATTAATTACACTTTTACCTGTTTGTAAGCCAGCGAACATTTTAGAAACCACTGCTCGAACTGTTGGTACGTTCGTTGATTTAGTAGTGGAAACAAGAAGCACACGTAAAATACAGTGGTCGTTGCGAGAGAGAGAGAGAGAGAGAGAGAGAGAGAGAGAGAGAAGGACATTCGAGGCTGATGGTTTTATCGAAGAGGACGTCGGTCAATAAACTAGATACTGGTCCATTAAGTGCGCCACGAGAATAACTAAAAGAGACGCCGGATCGTCTAATAATTTACTTGTCGCAAACACCCCCACCAAGAGAAGACCTAGAAATTTGTTGAAACCGACCGACCAAAACACGCTGCGCAAACAAAACGAAAATAAATTAGGTTTTTTTGTTCGCATTTCTTGGCGAACGTATGCAGAAAATTGTGAATGTTGAATGTTTGCACAAGCACGTCGTTCCTATCATTTTATTTTACCATATTCTTCGCATTTTATCAATGAAGTTAATAGAGAGAAAAACAAAAATTAAATAAATAAAAATTAATAAATTTGGTTGTTTTGACAATGATTTTTTCGTTATAGGTATACTTTTTCTATATTTCTTCATAGGGATAGGAAAAGTTACTCCTCTCACGGGACTCGAACCCGCAACATTCAGCCTATCTAGAGCCAGCTCTGCCGATTGCGGGTTTGAGTCCCGTCAGGTGGGAGGAATTAACTTTTCCTATGAAAAAATACTAGAGTAACCAAAGAAACCATTGACAAAACAATTAATAGTATTCATGCAATCAAAAACAATATTAAATTTGGTTGTATTTATGGTAATCTAAATTGTGTTGTTGACTTCGTGCTTGTAATTCCCGCAGCAACAGTATGCATCAACACTGGGAAATGATCAATTTGCAAATTGTCAATTCAAAGAGATTTAATGACGCGAGGTAACGTGCTATCAAACACACAGTCAGACAAGGATGGATTACAAACACACAGAATTCTATCACATGTTTAGGAAATAATTACATATACTTTGGCCAATCAAATCCATTTATAGTCAGCGTTTTTCGGGAACTTCTCGTTTATGCCGCTAGGGTCCCACAGACCCTAGAAAGTGTCAAATTAAACGGATAAATTTTATCAGATTCTTTTAAAATTTTTGAATATTAATGACGCGTTCCAGACTGGTGCATAAAAATATTTACAATTAATTATCTTCACTTCTACTATAACTATACGTTTATGCAGTCACTAAAGCGGCCCATACACTTTCAACCTAGTCATCAACCTAGTCCTCAACTTGCGATGTTGAGGACTAGTTTGACCGTCTGTGGGCAGGTTGATGTGAAAATTTCATGTTGAGTACCAAGTTGAAGAAAATCAAAGTGGTTTGGATTTTTGGTGGGCGGAGCCTGATGTTGGCGACCAGGTTGAGACATGTATGGCACGGTTGACGACATGCTTATATACATCAGTTGTTTTTTGGGAATTGTGCTGTCAACTTGTAAAACCTTGTGGGAAGACCAAAATAAAAGTGATGTTTATCAACTTGGTTGACATGTGTGTGGGCAACAACACCAACCTAGTTCAGGACAAGGTTGACGACTAGGTTGAAAGTGTATGGGCCGCTTAAGAATTAAAGTTGAACCACTGTTTGAAAGTTTTGCGAGAATGCTCCCTATTTCTTAATATTTCCGAAGTTCGAGTTAGTTTCCTTCCTTCCTTCCTCCCCCATATACAATCTTCCTCAATTCCGCAGCAATCATTCGTCTCGAAGAAATTGCAAGATTGTGATGTGACAATCCAATCCTACGACTTGTCCTTTCTAATCCTTCCGTCCATATGTCCTTGTTTCCCAGTTATACTCACTCTAACACATTCGCACTCGCAGGAAATTGCCTTATAGGTTTCTCAAACCAGCATCAGCGACACTTGTTTCGTTAAAATCTATTTCATTACGAGAAATAAAGTTTCGTATTCCGGTATTCGTATAACAAATGATATTTTGTATCTAATTCGACCAAACGTTGCTTCCTTCGTTACTTCCTTCATCACAATTACTTTAATTATAATGAAAATAATAAAATTAGAAATATAATGAATTAATTAAGAAAAACGTGGAAAAGCGAAAGTCAAGAATTTTTGAATAAGAAAATTCAATTTACATACCTTTATTTTGTGCAGGACTTTTCATAATAGGCGTTAGAAAATTCACCTCGTCCTTGGGGAAACTCCTTGACGTCGACCTTCATTTTTCCGCATCAATTGTTCTGTAAGATAAAATAACAAATTTTAATATACTCTATTTACATTTCTATATTTACATGAAAATGTACTATTTTCGCGAAGGCTACTTTTTGTAAATATTAAAAACACAGGGAAACTCAAATGGGAAACTCAATATGTCATCTTGAAAGCTTTAAGAAAGAACTTTTATAATTTTGCAATAATTGAACAGTTAAAGGATTTTAAAAATGAATCGAAAAGTTTCCCAAGAATTGTTGAAGTAGAAGCACTTAGAATAAAATAGAAAGAAGAAAATCGTAGAACAAGACAGAAGCAAAGACAATCATGCATGAATTCTTTTATTTCATTCTGCCTGTGGGAAGCTATACCGGAAAGGATAAAATCAGGTACGAGGTACTTCCATGAAAAAAAAACGGCGTTTTTAGTGATTTCATTCTAAAAATAGGAAGAAAACGCGCGAACAGAAATGAAGCGAAAAGCAGAAAAAAGTAAAAATTAAAGAATTTACCTAAGTTGAATTAACCGGAAATAGATTTAAAAATAATATTAACTATTTATTCGTAATTTATAACTTAAATAATATCTTGTTAAAAGAAAAATATAAGTAACTGAAACGAATGAAGAACAAAAAAAAAGAGCCGCTGCCAAAGTTGCGAACTTAAAATGAATTAAAAAGTAAAACTAGCTATAAGTAAATAAAACAAAAAAGATCATGAATTTCCGGTTCCGAAAGGATTTGATTCGAATGACCTATCAAGGTGGAATGATTTTGTAGACTAGGTACCAGATTCTTCGAGAAGTTATTTTAAAAGGGCAACGTTTTGTTTTCGTCCTTTTTTCATTTCCGGTATTACGCTTTTTATCTTAAAGTAATCCGTTAATTCAGCATTTTTTTTCAATTTTTTTTTATTGCTTTGCACAACTATATGAAACAACTATCCTAGAAATTTTCATTTTAATCCTTTAAGTTTTTCCTTGTATACAAAATAACTTGTTATCCTCGATTTAATCAAAATTAATACGCGAAATAAAACTTATGTTTTTGTTTTTTTAATTAATTTTATCCCTTCTCTCCTTCATTATCCTTCAGATTTTTCATCAATTTATTAATGTACTCGTATACATATAGTTGGACCTTGGTCTCTTTTATGATCTAACTGCGTCAAAGTACAAAATAAAAATTTGTTAATTACTTGATGAAGCCCTCGTTCATAGAAAAAATAAAGAGGGAGAAAACCCTTCAACTATGCCCAAAACATTGAAAAGTCTACTTTTCCTTTCTTCGCATTTTTATTTTCTCACTCTAGCTCGTCACACCTTGCATACCTTTCTGCACCAAGTAGTAACAAATGAAGTGAATTTGTATAGCGAACAAGGTTTTTGTTTTACCGACGAACGAAGGACTCAACGACCAAAAAAGAAAAACACAAATTCATTTTTCTATTGTCATGTTACAGTATTGAGTATACTACTTATACAAAGTGTTGAGGAGAACAACATGTTTTGGGGATGAAACCAAAAGTGCAAAGTTTTTCTTTCCCTGTATATTACTGCGACAATTTTACGAGTCGTCGACTCTTTCCGTTTTCCACATTCTCATTCATTCATTTCGTTTCGTCCTGGTTTAACGGAAGTTTTTTTTCTCTGTGAGTGATAACAACGTTATCAGAATGGACGTAAAAATATGATTCTTTGTTATGTTCTTTTTTCATCTATCAAAAACGTAACGTTGTTCAAAAGTGCCAACTGCGTTTCCATTGTATAATGATAACAAACAGAGACACAAAATTCATTGTTCATTCTTTTATAAACAAAGAGAAGACTGAAGTCACACTAAAAAAGGAAACAAAAATTAAAATATTCCTTTTTTCCGGATGATTTAATCGATTTAATCAAAAAAATGAGTTTTCCACCTGTAACTTTATTTTTATTTATCCCTTATCGAAAGGTACATTAAAGTGTGATTACAGATTAGAGTGCACCTGAAAATATTTTTTGCGTTTTGTGCAATTCATTATCCTGTTTGTTCAGTTGCAATTTAATTAATATCAATGGCGATTCTGCAGTGTTTATTCAACAACATTCACATTTTAATTGAATTTTTAGTACCTAAATTTTAGGGAATTTATTTTCATTTAATAAATTTTACGAATTGTTCAAAACTACTGGGTTAAAATAAATTATTAATTCTGAAAATGTTTCAGCCCATTCTGTAAAAATTAAAAGGTTAGTGATTCGTAAATTTAAATTATTGTGACAGAGCTGGCTCGCACCCTATGCAACCAGGCGAGCGTTTCCCTTCGTGGCCGTTCGCAAGCCCTTGTTCGCGATCGCTTCGACGGCTCACGATCCGCTTTTGTAACATTATCAACTCAACAGGCTTTGCATTTACAATTTTTTTTTTCATTTTACATTACTTTTTACACAGTTTTAATGTAAACCAAATCAAAGTAGGGTTAAAATAAATTAATAATTAGGAGCCCATTCAGTAAAAATTAAAAGGTTATTGATTCGTAAATTTAAATTATTGTGACAGAGCTGGCTCGCACCCTATGCAACCAGGCGAGCGTTTCCCTTCGTGGCCGTTCGCTAGCTCTTGTTCGCAAGCTTTGTAACATTATCAACTCAACAGCTTTTGCATTTATAATTTTTTTTTCATTTTACATGAATTTTTACACAGTTTTAATGTAAATAAACCAAACCAATAATTTTGAATAATTTTGAAAATATGTCAGCCTATTCGGTAAAAATTAAAAGGTCAGTAAAATTCGAAATAATTTAGCTTTTTTGGTTTTCTCATAAATGTTCCATATTTCCAGCATTAAATATGTTCATAACCCATTGTAATAGTTCTGATAAAACATTTTTAGTGTTTGTTCGGTGAATTGTTTCCAACATTTAATCCATAAATATGTTTATACTGAAATGTATAACAATTGCACTTATCTATTTGTCCGTTTGTACAACGTACAACAATGATTTCGAATAGATAAAACGACGTTTCAACAAGTAAAATACATAATCAAATAAATAACTTTTACTTTTTTTATTTTTATTATCAGTTTACATTAAAACTGTGTAAATATTCATGTAAACTGAAAAAGAAATTATAAATGCGATCGCGAACAAGAGCACGCGAACGACCACGAAGGGAGACGCTCGCTTGGTTGCCTAAAGTACGCAGCCAGCCAGCTCTGTCATAATAATTGAAATTTAGATAAGTAAAATAGTTCTAAACTGATTGAAGCAGAACTTGTTTCATTTATTCAGGTCGCATTATTAACTTCTTACTTTAAATTTAAATTAATGAAATAATCTAAACAGGAAAAACTTCATCAGCATCAAAAAGGTTAAATGCAATCAAACCAAATCGTTTAAAATTTTGCACTATGAACATCTTCAATTTCTTTCCGTTCGTAATAAACAATTAAGTAATTAGATTCACCTATTGGTACAGTCTTATAGAAATATACAGGGTGATTCAGATATGTGTCAAAAGGAGTAATAGTGATGCAAACATGAAATAGAGACATCAAACACATGCGCTTTGTATTTTGTATTTTCACTGTGATACCTGATACTAATACTAAGTACCCAGTCAGTGACATTATTTTAATTTAAGATTTCCGCCAATTAGCCAATGCTCCTTATATCAATCATAATCATATTAAAACAAGCATAATACAAACAAGATAACAATGTAGTATGTAATCATCCAATCATCCAAAAAGATGCAATAAAAGCATAGAACATATAGAAGGAGATAGACTGAAGTGTTGCGTTACGGATATAACGCAACACTTTTATATGATACTAATCATCCAATCATGAACAATCCAAATGAAGCA
This sequence comes from Liometoxenus newtonarum, assembly GCA_030264535.1. NCBI lineage: Eukaryota > Metazoa > Arthropoda > Insecta > Coleoptera > Staphylinidae > Liometoxenus > Liometoxenus newtonarum. The sequence goes on from JARJEB010026507.1 coordinate 8,702, forward strand.
TTAAAAGCATAAAACATATAGAACGAGAAAGAAGGAGATAGACTGAAGTGTTGAGTTATGGATATAACGCAACAGTTTTATATGATACCGATCATCCAATCATGAACAAGGCATATGATGCAATAAAAGCATAAAACATATAGAACGTTAAACAAGAAAGAAGGAGATAGACTAAAGTGTTACGTTATGGATATAACGCAACATTTTTATATGATAGTACTGTATAGTAGTTATCTATTGAGTGAAATAAATGGCTACCAGCAGGAACTAATATAATGATGGATGAAGAGTCGGTGCGTACTTGCTGATTGGCTGTTAATACAGCCTTTGAGTTAAAGACAGTAGGCTGGAGCATGATTCCTGTTTTAAAATATTGCTTGTTCTATAAGCCAATACCGAGTGTATCATGAAACCTTTAAATATGTTAAAGTGTTAGTTACACATAAGTATGATCATATTAGATAAACCTTCTGCAGCCATCTTTGAAGTTAACGTTGCTTTGGATGGATATCTTGCCGTAGCAAGAGCTTATCGAACAGTTTAATCAAAAATTGATTGCAAAAATGTAAAATTATCAAAAAATAAATCCAAAGGTTGCATCGAATGTTTGTTGACACGGGTGCATCATTCACACTAAGAACACATGGAATGTGTTCTTCAGAAATGGCAACATAAGAGTGAAAAAAAATAAGGAAATCTATATAGTTGAAGCGTCATCTTAAAGTTTACTAAGTACTATTAGCATCATCACCAGGGTGTAGGATTGAGGCAAAGCCTCAGGGCGCGGTCAAGTTTTTTGTTTTGAGGCGCGAACAAATCTTGCGAGCGCCCTGGGTGCTATTCCCATACGTCTGCAACACAGATGTCGCCACATAACATCGAACAACTAGTAGTTGGATCAACGAATCGGTTTCCTCGATTCACCATTATGTACGCCTTAGTACTTATTTGGCATCATGTATGACTGGTCTTCAGAAATGGCAACATAAAAGTGATAAAGATAGGAAATCTAAAATGTTGGAGCGCCATCTTAAAATTTTACTAGGTACTATGAGTACCGTCGTCAGGGTCTAGGATTGGGACTGTCTACCTCAGGGCGCGAACTAGTCTTGCGACGGCCCTGGGAGCTATTCCTATTTCTCAGCACCACAGATGTCGCCACATAACATCTAACAACTAGTAGTTGGACAACTAGTTGGCAACATATTGTGAAAAAATTAGGAAATCTATATTGTTGAAGTGCCATCTCAACATTTTACTAGGTACTATCGGTACCGTCGCCAGGGTGTAAGTCTTGCGACGGCCCTGGGAGCTATTCCTATACCTCTCAGCACCACAGATGTCGCCACATAACGTCGAACAACAAGTAGTTGGATAAATCACCATTATGTACGTCTAGATAGGTAATGGTACGTGCTGTATATTAAACGTACTTAAACAAATTTCCATTGAGGACGACTTAAACCTGAATGTGGTTAATTGGTTGGTTGCTTCGGTTGGCGTAACGTACATTACGAATGCGACAGGAGCGTAAAAGCTTAACTTACACATAACTTTGACACTGGGTGTCACGTGAAAATCAAAATAGAGCACCAATTATAAAACAAAACTTGACCATCCCCAAAAAAATAAATGAACCCAACAAGGACATAATGAGAATTTAGGTTTAAATTTTTAAATTTTTATCAGACAATTTTTAAAAACATTAAACATTATGATATTTTCTGTGTCATCTTGTATTTTACAATATCAAGAGTTATACTCGAAGAGTAGAGTCCTCGTGGTTAAGTTGAATTTTAATTACGTTAAGTTATAATGCGGCGCACAGCATCATTATCATCAGTCGATGGATGAATATGTGTTGCCTAGACTAGATGAAGAAGCCGAGAGATACGGTGGAAGGGAACGATGATTTTGTGGAACAGTGAAGGGAAGCAGCAAACAAATATATAACATGAGGTTAGCGCCACGTTAGAGGGGAAAGAATGCAACTTTGCTGAGTTGCCTGAAGGAGACGGAGGCTTGATTGCTTTAGTGCGGTTTTGCTCCTACTCCTACTTATTCGACTTTGATGCTTGATTATAAAGAAGCGCATTAAGCATATTTATTCCAATACACTTAACTTTTAAATTCGTTCTTTTTAAATGACCTATACTTACATTTTCATAAATTAAAAGCCATGGACAAAGAATGTATCGAAACCAGACCAGTAGCGTAACCAGACTCTCTGTGAGGGGGGACTCCAAAAATACATATAATTTTTTTAATCCAAACAGTAGATGAGGACACGAGGGGGCTTTAGCCCTGGTTACGCCACTGATCTAAACACCCTGTATGTAAGTCATTTACTTACCGACTTAAATGTAACGAAAAAATACAAGTTTAATGATATTAGAAACGTTCTTTTTTTTGCTTTATAGGTGGTTCTCTGGTAACTGCTGGATTTGCATAGATCAAACGATGAAGGTTTCATCTAGTGGAATTGCCAAGATCAAACGATTTTTAATCATTTTTTATTTGATTATTTGATAGATACTTAATTTAAAAAAAAGTTCACATTCACACGGCGCTTAAAACTTAAAAATCTTATTCACATGTGCATTTTCTGGTAAAAGTAGAAATCTAGATATTTAAAGCGCCATCTAATAACTTTTCTAGGAACTTAAAAGTTCTAAGTTCTGGTCTAAAATCGCAGCAATGATTAAATATTGCAATACTTATTTTAATGAAATCTTAAATAAATTACCTACCGAAAACTAAACATATATAGCAAATGTCGAGAGTAAGTTACGCAGTATGAAGGAAGAACAAAAAAGATAAATGAGCATGAGATTCGCCCTGTCTCGGTTCTGTTCTGGGGAAACGAGCATGCAAATAGAGACGGTTTTCGGTTTCGAAATTAAACACGTTCAACGAAATTGCGTCGCACGGCGTATTTCTCTTATTTCGTCCCTCTTTATTCTGTATAAGTGTAAGCCTCACTAGTAAGTATATTTATAAGTTAAAGTTAAAATGAGAAGTGTAAGAAGAGTAAGTATCCGCAACATGACAAGGAGAAGATTGCAAATTGCAAGAATTGTAAGATGGGAATGAAGGAATTGCTTGGTTTGTTTGGTGAAGTAATGGTGAAATACATTGCCGCTCGTTTAAATTGATAGTCGTATAATGAGAGTAAACTAACCGTAGAGGAGAAACGATTTTATACTAATTTAAATTTTCCATGCACATTGCTTGAAGCAGCGACGACGGAGCGGTGTCGAGAGATTTAAGAAAAAAATCGCGTAAAGGTTGATTATTCGTGTTATTTTGTAAGGATTTTATATTTAAAATTTACAGAAATTTATAACGGAATAATTACGGAACGAAATTGTATTTGTATCTATACTTGTCATTTCCTGTTTTAAATGATTTTCGAAGATGCAACTCTGACAATGCAATTTTTCATTCAAAATTGCTTTAAATGTTTTCATTTTGTAACGAACGCATTCTACACACCGTACCCGTATACATTCAGGAAGTACCCCATGCATTTACAATGCAGCACACGACAGATTTCAACAACGCACCCATTGTCATTGGTTAATCAAATGACATACGTCAATCGAATGACATACGTCACTCGAACTTACGAAGGTAACCGAAGCACTTAAGAAATAAAACACACGTTTGTCTCATAATTCTTGCCATAGATCTAATACTATTAAAACTACTGAATGCTCCCTTCCCTATATCGTGTGTGTAACGATTCGTACCTAACCTACTCATGTCCTTTTCACATTGAGAGAGCGCGCTATAGAAGGGGGCACTGTCATTGCGCTTTGACGACTACATAGACAATTAAATTGTGACTGTCATTGCGCTTTCACTGCATAGACAATTATATTGTCAATCAATATTACGTTATCAACGAAATCTGTAAAATGTACGATGTAGGATGGTTAATAGACAATTCGTTTTGTTGCTACAATCCATGCTCTTCTAAGGCTACTAACTAAGTTGTAAACTGAGTTCGTTTCTGTTGATTAAATCATCTTGGAATCAAGCAATTATTTGGCGTCTGTATTAAAATGGCAAGTGTTACTTTAATTGTAAAAATTTCACGAAAACTTAACTTTACATAAATTGTATAATCGAAGGATGAATGTAGTTGGTAAGTTCATATTACAAATATGAATGGAATGGAAAGTTTATCCTTTACATATTAGAAAATTGTTATGTACTTACGTCTATTTAAACTTAAAAGGTTATGTTATACCGTGTTATACTACACGACGAATATACGAGTACGTTAACGTAAAGTAAAAAAGTTAAGAATGAAATGGACCGAGAGTTGTAAGAATTTGTATGTATGTTTGAATGAATCAACGTATTTTGCTAAAGTTAGTTCATGGTTGCTGCGTAGTATTGAGTATGTAAGTTTACGTTTCATATTTTCACAATTTCAACATTTCAAGCGTAGGCGATCCGGTTACTTTCAACCTACACCATATAGGTATTTATGTATACCCTATCATCGACTACACGACCAATGACCTAAACGTCCTAAACGTTCACGATATACCTATGTTATGTTCTTATAATACAGAGTGTTCCGAGAAATTCATAAAATTGACTTGAGTCGTAATTAAGCAGTTTCCAGATTGTTGAAGTAAGCCTATAGCTTTGTAACGTTGAACGGTACTTTTGTATTCCCGTGCAGTTGACCCCTCTTCTTTTTGTTTGAAATTGTGACACAGATGTTATAGTGTCTGATAGATAATAAATCAGTATACGTTTGCGTCTCAATTCAACTACATGAAACGTGACGATATTTTGATTTAGACTTGATTGTCATATACAGATTTCAAACAGGCGTAGTAACGCGGTGTGGCTGTTAGCCTATATTTAGTTATAAGGATTGATACCGCCGATTACATTTGGCCTGTAAGGAAGTTGTAAATTTCTTTTGTGTATATTTCAAAAGTTAATAAATAGTATTAATAACCCGATTTAATTGTATAGACTATATTCCGGGTCTCTACCACGTTAAAAGTAGAGTGGTGCCCGTTTACAGACCTTTTTCACATCATACGAAGAACC